>JAYKKM010000479.1:1700000-1722500 GCA_035772405.1 Chrysogorgia sp. JL179-B06 | reverse complement strand
AACTGCTAATCAAAAGTGAGTGCTAGGAATTCTGAAGTAGAACAAACCATATTCAATCAATGTATTATGTCGTCCCAAATGAATATTTTTGCTGAATCTATTTGCTGAATTCGTGTAAACATCATACTTTTTAATGAAATTCGTTGGGATATTTGATTACTTATCTTCTGACATCATAATTTATTAATCAGAGCTGGAGTTTTTCCTATTAGAGAATTTTGTCTTGCATTATTTTAAGTTAATACTTGAAAATGCTTAGATGTCGGTACTTTGCAACTTTTCTGTTGCAACTTTTTTTCTAACAACTTTTTCTCGTCCAACCTTTTCTCGTGCAACTTTTTCTCTTGTAACTTTCTCTCGCGTAACTTTCTCTTGTGCAACTTGTTCTCTTGCAACTTTTTCTCTTGCAACGTTTTCTTTTGCAACTTTTTTTCTTGCGACTTTTTCTCTTGCAACTTTTTCTCGTGCAACTTTACTTTTACACTTTACCTCTTACAACATTTCTTTTTTACCTTCTTTTCTTTAACTTTCTCTCGTGTAACTTTTTCTTTTTGCAACGTTTCATTTCTTGTGTACCTTTTACTCTTGTAAATTTTTCTCTTGCAACTTTTCTCTTGCAACTTTTCCTTTTGCAACTTTTTTCTTGCAACTTCTCTTGCAACTATTTCTCCTGCCACTTTTTCTCGAGCAAATTTTCGTGCAACATACTCTCATGTACTTTTCTAGAGTCAATTTATTTTATTTTTAGCATGACGAGATTAGAAATATTTCAGAAGCGAACATTTGACATCATATCTTAATTGCATGGAGTACTTTAAACGCTTTCAAACCAAACAGAAATTTTGTTTTACTCTGAAAAGATAACATATTCCCAGAATCCTTTACTGTTTTCAATATTCCTATCAATAACATTCTGATGTAACCTAGAGTATTCATTATGTAATGTGGAGCTGCTGTAAGACAAGAAAACTACCTGGTATACCTCAACGATGCACATTGCCCTGAATTAATCGACAAAAAAGCGATGGTGAAATGTATTTTAGTTCTATGAATAGTAAATTTTAGTTAGGAAAGAAAGTAGTGAAAATTAAGCGTCCATGATTTAGTAGAAGTACATGCAAATGAACCAAGAGTGCAAAGTGAACCAGATAGTTAGCTGCTCTAACAATATATATTTATGATCAGTCGTTGACATGTTACTACAATATCATCATGCTTATACGCCAGAAATATAACACAAAGATTTCTCGTTAAAGTTTCTTTAACTTTATGGCTATAACAATGATAGGGACACATGCAGAACCATTGTTTTGAACTAAAATGAGCGAGGTCGGACTTTCATCTCAGTCTTCTTCAAAGAATAGTAGTTTCCTTTCCAGTGATACCAGTTGACTCCATCAGCAAAGGAGTAATGAGTACCGCGGAGATAGAAACCATTTAAGTTGGAGTAATGACAGGTATTGTACCACCAGGCACCTTTGTACTTCACAGCACAACTATGAACATCTTTCTGTTCAACCCACGGGTCATTGTCTGTGTCGTTTGTGGAAAATTTCATTCCATTATGAAAAGAAAGCGAGTCACCAGCATCACCTGCAAATATTTTTAAGTTGAGACAATACATCGTTTGGAGCCATGTGACCAAGTCGAACAAGAAATTAAAATGACAAAGGTTTCCGTAGATAACCCCCTCCTAATCCCCAATTCTAACCCTAACCTTGATCCAACCTTAAACCTAACCATAACCGCAGCTATATACATATAGCTCTAACCTAACCAAAAATACTCCGTCCCTTTTAGCCGCCAATTCGAATATGGAAAATGTAAGATAGTACAATAAAACAGTGAAATATAACCCTATTATCAGCCCAATACTAACCCTTATAGCTGAAAATGCAGTTACATGTAAAATGTAATGAATAAGTAAAAATGCAAATATTTGTAATACCTAGAAACATTTCGTGGAGAACAATTAATGCAAGCACCTTATATACTTTGCCTTGTTTTTGTGTACTGAGTTGATACATTATTTTTTTAATTTATCGAAATGATTAACCTACACTACTGAGTCGACAGAAATTTGTTACATTTTCATGTTACCCTGAGGATGATTCTTAAATGATTTATTTAACATACGCTAACATTTGCAGTTATTTCTGCAGTTATGATACAGTTGCGATAAGAGTAACTAACCTGAATAACCTCCAACTGTTACATTGTATTTTTCTGCTTCATTTGCTACTGCAAATGTTGAGTAATTAGCATAACGTGTCTCATTCTCAAAATCCTCCAGGTCAACTCTCAGAACGTTTTGACCACTCTTTGATAATCGATGGATATTATCAAGACCAAGCCAGAACTCGCCATTTAAGTCTCCAAAGCCTTTCTTATATTCGGTCCAACCACGATAAAAGTTAACACTGCCATCCATTCGTCTTTGAAAGACAGTCCAACCTCCTCCACTTGTTGTCATATCACACCAAACATTAAACCCTCCAAGATCATCAGGGTCAATAGTGTAGACACCATCTTTTCTTTCGCCTGCTTTGAACAAATCTGAACAACTCTTCACCACTAAAGAAATACGATAAACGTTTCATTAATGAATTTTGATTACTTCTTGACCAACTGTGAAATCTAGATTAATTTATATATTCTGTTTAATAACATGAAATTAAGTCAGGACGATCGCTATTTGAGCTCTTGTGTATATTCTCACAATCAATTTGTTTCCGTATTGTATTGCGATAGTATTTCCGTTAGTGAGTAAGGAACTTATAGCTCCTTGAATAATGATCGCTGTGGTTTCACAGTAACATTTTACAATGTAATCATTAATTTAAAGGAAATTATCTTGCGGTGCTTGTTATTGTTGAATCGAAAGTCCGTCGTACAATATACCATCATTAAACATTCCAGAAGCCATTGGTATTAAATAAGTTGCTGTTTTGTTAACCTGCAACTGGCTGGCAGACTGGCTGGCAGACTGACTGGCAGACTGGCTGGCAGATTGACTGGCAGACTGGCCAGCAGACTGGCTGGCAGATTGGCTGGCAGACTGGCTGGCAGACTGGCTGGCAGACTGGCTGGCAGACTGGCAGAACGACATGCTGATGATGAATCGTTATAACTGTTTTACACGAAAGCCGCGATCTTGGCTAAAAATTACACCAATTAACGGACTGGCAGATCAGTCAAGGTCATGCAACGTCAGTCAGTCGACTGACGTTGCATGACCTTGACTGATCTGATCTGACTTGACTGATCTGATCTGACTTGACTGATCTGATATATGACTTGACTGATCTGATATGACTTGACTGATCTGATCAAACTTGACAGATCTGATCTGACTTGACTGATCTGATCTGACTTGACTGATCTGATCTGACTTGACTGATCTGATATGACTTGACTGATCTTATCAAACTTGACTGATCTGATCTGACTTGACTGATCTGATCTGACTTGACTGATCTGATCTGACTTGACTGATCTGATCTTATCTGACTTGACTTATCTGATCTGACTTGACTTATCTGACTTGACTTGACTTATCTGATCTGACTTGACTTATTTGATCTGATCTGATCTGATCTGACCTGACTGATCTGACCTGACTGATCTGACCTGACTGATCTGACTGATCTGACCTGACTGATCTGACTGACTTGACCGATCTGAATGACCGATCTGACTCACCGATCTGACTCACCGACCTGACTCACCGATCTGACTCACCGATCTGACCGACCTGACCGACCTGACCGACCTGACCGACCTGACCGACCTGACCGACCTGACCGACCTGACCGACCTGACCGACCTGACCGACCTGACCGACCTGAACGACCTGACCGACCTGACCGACCTGACCGACCTGACCGACCTGACCGACCTGACCGACCTGACCGATCTGACCGATCTGACCGACCTGACCGACCTGACCGACCCGACCGACTCGACCGACCTGACCGACCTGACCGACCTGACCGACCTGACCGACCTGACCGACCTGACCGACCTGACCGACCTGACCGACCTGACCGACCTGACCGACCTGACCGACCTGACCGACCTGACCGACCTGACCGACCTGACCGACCTGACCGACCTGACCGACCTGACCGACCTGACCGACCTGACCGACCTGACCGACCTGACCGACCTGACCGACCTGACCGACCTGACCGACCTGACCGACCTGACCGACCTGAGACTGACCGACCTGACCGACCTGACCGACCTGACCGACCTGACCGACCTGACCGACCTGACCGACCTGACCGACCTGACCGACCTGACCGACCTGACCGACCTGACCGACCTGACCGACCTGACCGACCTGACCGACCTGACCGACCTGACCGACCTGACCGACCTGACCGACCTGACCGACCTGACCGACCTGACCGACCTGACCGACCTGACCGACCTGACCGACCTGACCGACCTGACCGACCTGACCGACCTGACCGACCCTGACCGACCTGACCGACCTGACCGACCTGACCGACCTGACCGACCTGACCGACCTGACCGACCTGACCGACCTGACCGACCTGACCGACCGACCGACCGACTGGCAGACTGATGATGAATTATTATAACTGTTTTACATGAAAGTCGATGTCTTGGCTAAAAATTACACTAATTAACAGACTGACCTGATCTGACCGAGGAACAGACAGACAGAATGGCGGACGGACATTACCTAGCGAGTAGTTTTCATCCACTAGATTGCTTTCGTCGACGTTATCCTTAAAGCAAAAAAATTGGTAACCCAGCTTTAGTCTCTTATACCTGTAATCTAATTTAGGTAAAGCGAGAGACAAGCGTTTTGGCAATTAGACAAGTCTATTCAATTCTTTAACAAGCTCCAGTAAAGAAAGTTACAACAAGCAGATGGAAAATGTATCTTTAAAACAACGTGCATGAGCTTGAAAGCCTAATTACCTTCATCATTTCAAAATAATTAAATGCTTCGTCTTTTACAAACTTTTCTGGTTGATGGGATTTGGTGGCGTTGTTCAGTTGACATTTATTCCTGGAGCTCGGGCGTATATCATCTTTTCTCTCATAGTTGATGGATTTGCACAAATTAGGATAATCAGACAGACAAAGATGAGCGCATTCAATCATACTGTACGTTTCACTTTCTTGCACCACATTATTATCAAGTCGGGCCCCTATAGTTGAAAAAGGAATGGAGAATCTTCGATATCTGTCTGTAGGATTTCCACAGGCGTAGCAGCTCATTTCTGGTTGCGCACGGCTGCAACAGAGGCTGTGCCAGTAAAATTAAAAGCCGAATATCGTGTGATAATAGAACGGCAAATATTATTAAATCAATAGGAAATATTCCCAAGGATTACAGATCACAATAATATTGTACGGGAAACTTTTGAGAAATTGAACAGAAACACAGTTCCTACTCCGTATACTTCTAACAGTCAGGGCAGCAACACGAATATAAAATTGATCATATGAACGACTCCATTTCGTCGTCAAAGACATTTGTGTGAATAGCGAATAATACGATAAGTTCGAACTGTATATGCTTATCCCTTATTTTTGGCGATAAGAATATATTAGCTAGTTTGTTTAAAAATGCATTATTCGATTTCCAATAAATAGAAACTTCCGAATTTCCTTCAATGCATTATTACTTTATCAACCTCCACTCCAAGCTCCGCTCCGAGATGACGGCACCAACCTCAACGACTACGTTCATTATTTAAAAATATATAATTATTTATGCGAAACAAAGAGGATGAATAATTCTTAGCTCCAGAGTAATATCAGCGCCGTTCTACACCTTTGCCATGTCGATTTCATATATTTCCAAGTGCGTTTCAGATGAGTAACGTCAATTTCATGAGTTCCCAAATGAATTCAAAAAATTCAAGTCTATTTCAGATAGTTCCAACTACATTTCAAAATCGTAGAAATTAATTTCAGAACTTCTCATTTTATTACATATCAATTCCGCAATATAACAAAAACCAAACAAATAACCGATAACAAAATAACCATAACAAAACAACGCGTGTAAATTTTTCAAACTAAGTACATATGCACATACATCAGGCATGAAGTCTCATTGAGTTCAAAATTATTCATGAGCCAGTCAAAAACATTAAACTGAGAATACATGAAGTTGTTGTAATGCATGAACCTGTTGTAATGCTCGTGAAGCTCACAGTTGATGTTTATAAACCTAAAATGCGGACAAACAAACGAAAATTGACTTTCAAGGGATTTAAAAAAGTATTTTTCTCTTCCTTGGGACCATGAATTAATAATGATAGATTCGGACAAAAAGGTTGAAATTGGCAACACTGCAGATGTCCTCTGTGGGGAGCGCTATTCATAATTAGAAAAATCCAAATTTTGGGAATATCCGAAATTCACATGTACATTTCTGAATATCATTTGAAAACGTCTGAAATTGAAAAATCTGAATATCATTTGAAAATATCTTAAAATCATTTGGACATTTCTTAATTTGTCCTGGCAAAGGTGTAGTTCTTTTTATAATGTCATTCTGAGCATTTTCACGTCTTCAAAACGACGTCAACTCATAATCATTTAGCTTTTTGCTGAAGCATTTTGGAAGTCAGCTTTAAGTATCGAATATTAGCCAGGGTAACCATCTAATCATGAGATATTTAAATACTAAAATAACTATAACTTGTTAACCACTGTGGCCATCCTACGATCTTAAGATCCCTATATTATTTTCAAAATAATTTCTAAGGTAAATTTATACTCCAAAACTTTAATTCCATTTTGGGAGTAAAACTAACTCCATTAGGTCGTCTATAGTTAAAATAACTCGTAATTCTGACACACCTTGAGCTGTTAGTATTAATCTTGTGATTGAACACGTGTCTTGAGAAGTCTGGGTCCAATCAAAAAGAAAGCAAATCAAACATAGATGTTGTAAGGACCATTTTGAGAGTTGGACCATGGCTGTAATCGAAACGTGTGTTGCGTGTGTTAAAATGTCTTTTAGTTGTTTGCAGGAAATTCTATAACAGAAGTAAACATACGTAAATCAATCTTTGGTTTAGTGGTAATAATAAAAACTACAAGAGATTAGAAGTCGAGAGGTCTAGAGTATGTAGTACAGTAGAGCACATTTAATAGTAACATATGTAAACGTCACTCGTTCCACCGTCGAGTTTGGTTTGTTTCAAGTGCTGAGTATAAAAACAATTATACTGGGATTCAGCTGTAGTCACGGTAATCTCAGCACGGATAAGGTCAACCTGAGAATAGATAAGGGCAATACTAGAGCCTTATCCTTCTACGATAGGTATTGCTAATAGTAGTTGATGAGTATAAAAGTATTTTCGCTAGTGCGCGAATAACTAAATACATGTAGATCCTTTCCAACTAAAACCTTCCTCCAACGCCCACGATACACTCGCTCGAAGTCAAGGTTGCGAAAGAGATCGCTAGGCATTTACAGCGGTTATCTTTTATATCCAACGTTGATTTCAAGCGGTTGTTCGTGACTATTGAAGGAAATTTAGGGAAGTGTCTATTAATACACGAGGAGAAGAATCTTCAAGCTACCATTTTAATCTGAATCCCAGATCTGATTGAAATCAAACTATTCTGATCGCTGCGAAAAAGATTATCAAATCTCCGTAACACATATATAGTTCCAATACTTACTCTCATATTTATATTAGGAGAAAACCTAGAATTACATCGATATTTATATAATATTACCATTATGCTTGGGTTTAGCTGTCGTAAAGTTAACCTCAGCGTAGATAAAGTAACTCTAGATTCTTATTAGTACTGTTTTTGGAGTCCTTGTGTTCATTGACATAGTAATTCATTTACTGCTTTTCTTCCAAACCTCAATTTCAAGCCGTATTTCGCGCGTGCCAAATGATGAAAATTGTGAAATGTAAATCAACACATGTGGAAAATCTTCGAGCTAATATTATACACTAAGCCCTAGCCTGCGTAGCAGACGATTGTTTGGGGAGGGGGCTTAGTCCTAGATAGGATCCTCATCTGTTAAACTCGAATACTTACTGTAAATTAATATCGTTGAGTAATCCACAGTGCTCATCTAAGCATCCGAATTCGTATCTTGCTCAACTAGTAGCTATACCTGCTGTTCTGACAATTATGCCATATTTACATTTGAGAAAATTAGCCTTTGACGACTCATTAATTATGTATCAGAAATGATTGGATAAGATTTAGATAAATTGAAGTAAAACCGTATTCAAAAATGATATATGAGTAATGTTTTGCGTATAAAATAGTATTAAAATATGAAACTGTGTAACTCTGAATTATAGTGAATAGTGACTGTTCATCAAAAGTGAGTGCTATGAATTCTGAGGAGGAACAAACCGTATTTAACCAATGCATTATGTTTTCCAAATGAATATTTTTACTGAGTCTATAATCAACATGATTCGTTTAGACATACTTTTTGATAAAATTGCGCTTGGATATTTGATTACTTAATCTTCTCACATTATAATTTATTAACGAAAGATGGAGTTTTTCCAATTAGAGAATTTTGGCTTGCATCATTTTAAAGACATAGTTTATAACTCATTCTTGAAAATTATTAGATGCGTCGTTTCAAAAAGGTTACGTTGCATGACCAAACGATTCGACATGTGTCTTGTTTCTTCGTTGAGATGAACTTATTATAATCAATTTTAATTGATCAATCATTTAATTATTTTAATTGAATTAATAGAATGGTGATGAGTTATTCGATTTGTTGAATGTCGGTACTTTGTAGTCCATACAAGATGGCCGCATTGAAGTCATACTAACACTCTCTGAACACGCATCACGAATTTCGAAACGTGAACGTGCACATTTTTCTCCTGCAACCTTTTCTCTGCTTTATATTCTCTGCTGCAATTAATTTTTAATTTCTCTCTCGCAACGTTCTCTCTCGCAACTTTTATCGTGAATCTTTTTCTAGAGTAACAAAACGCAGTAAATTTTCGGTATCAGGAGTAATAATAATAATAGTTTCATTTATGCTTCTAGAAAACATCGCAGTCCATGCAGATCTAATCGCAAAATCTTTCGAATTCGTCATTACAAATATTTCAGCAATTCTGACAATTTTAAGCGACCGAGAAAGAGATTTAGCTGCTTGGCAGGCAATAATGTCAGTCGCTGATCCTGTAAAGGCTTGGGATCTTTGGAAATCCACTTTTTCATATCGCGATCTTACATTTTCCGATTAAAAAGGCGAGTTAGGGGAACTTGTGCACCCTGGTTAACTTCTAAGATTAAACACTTAATGTGGGAGAGAGATCGATTGAGAGAGATCGGCTTAAAAATCTCAAAAATCAATATTTAAAATTAGAGACAATAAGAAACAATATAACAACTCGTTTTTTAATAATAATCTTGGGCAGTGTAAGAATACCTGGAAAGGCATTAATTCTGTATTATCTAAGAATAAAAACGTTACTCATACGGAGAAGATATTGATATAGACATCTGCCCTGTCCAAAAGGTGGGGAACGTGTCCCCAATTCCCCCAGGGTTTACGCCCTTGGTAGGTACAGACCATTCAAGTTTGAGGAATGACAGACATTGTACCAACAAGCACCCTAGCACAGTGATCAATATCTTACTGAGAATTCTCTGCATCTTTTCTGCCGAATGTCTTTACATCAGGGGCGTCGCCATGGGGGAACTGGGGGTGGGGGCAAGACCCGCCACTTTCTTCAATGTCCAATTTTTAAATTCTAGAATAATTCTGCGGCAAACGCTTGGGGGGGGGGGGGGTGGGCGGGTTGGAGGGGTGGATGAGTGTTTTGCCAGAAAGTACCATTAAGTAAATTAGATGGAGCACTTCTACTTTAAACCAAGCTATTCTGCCTGGTTTCCAAGCCATTTCACGGAGTTGTAGCGATGTCTGCGATGACGTCATCATTTTGTCCCCCCACTTCTCCAGGTCTGTCGGCGCCACTGCTTTACATAATTAACAGCAAGAGAGTTACCACCATTGCCTGTCATAATTAGTTAAGATCATAGATTGCATTCAATCACATGACCAAGTTTTTTCACCTTACTTTAATATACGATTCCCTTAAACAAACATATACGTTAATATTTTACTGTCTACAGTTATGGATGAGTTATGTTTATCATTAAGGTTGTTATAAAGTAACTATCCCCCAACGGTTAAATTTTATTTTTCTTCATTTCAGTATAGAAGTGTGAAGTTGATGGTCCAGGTTGTTGTAGTCTTGAGAAAGACTATTGTTCGTGACTGAAGTTTCGACAGCCTCAGCGGTTGTTATCCTCAAAGTCAAGTGACCGCCGCTGAGGCCATTGAAACGTCACTCACGGCAAACAACCTCTACGATCAACTTCATGTACTTCTGACGATACTCCTGGGTTTAAACCATTTACTTTATATTAGAAGTACATGGAAGTGAACCAGATAGTTAGTTGCTCAAACAATGTACTTATGATTAAACATGGACTTGGTACTACAATATCAACATGCAATCACAACTAAGAGATTTCTAATGTTGTTACAGTTTGTTTAACTTTATGTCTACATGCTACAATGATAGGGTTAAAATACACGATCCTTGTTTTAAATCCGTTCCCCAATGAACTAAAATGAACTGGGACGGATTTTCATCTCCGTCTTCTTTAATGAATATCTTCGTCCTTTCCATGGCAACCAGCTGACTCCATAAGCATAGGAGGTGTGAGGACTATGTGAGTAATTACCATTTAAGTTGGAGTGAAGACAGAGTTTGTACCACCAGGCACCTTTGTACTTCACGGCACATGAACCATCAACCGACAGGTCATTATCTGCGTCTTTTGTGGAAAATTTCATTCTGTCGTGCCGATCTGTTAGTGCGTCACCAGCATTGCCTGCAATAAAAAAAATTAAGTTGAGACCATAGATCGATGTTTTCAGTAACGTCGGCCACGACATTAAAACGACAAAGGGCATTGTGGCCATATTTGTGTACAAAACAAAAGATGCAAATGAAAAACTATTATACAGATACATAAATATTATGGCGATGATGACGTCACGTGAAAGGATCTTTAAAATATTTAACCAAAAACTCAACATTTACTAATTTAGAAAAAAAAGATAATAAAAAATAATTCAGACAATTAGAAATAGGACTAAGATTTATAAAGTCCTACGTAGAGCAATTTAGTTATCACTATATTTCGCGGAGAACAATTATAATGCAAGCTCTTTACTTTGTCCTATCTTTGATTTGCCACTTCAATTCTAGTTATTTTACCTTTCAATACAATAATATTAATAAATGATACATTTTACATAATACATGTTTTATGTACAGATGAGTTTTGTTTATCAGTAAAGTTGTGATAAGAGCTAACTAACCTGAATAACCTCCAACGGTTAACTTGTATTTTTCTGTTTCATTCGCCACTGCAAATATTGAGTAATCAGCGTAACGTGTCTCATTCTCGAAATCCTCCAAATCAATTTTCAAAATATTTTGACCATTTGACAAACGATGGATATTATCTAGCCCAAGCCAGAACTCGCCATTCAAGTCTCCAAAACCTTTCTTATACTCGTTCCATCCAAGATAAAAGTCAATACTCCCATCCATTCGTCTTTGAAAGACAGTCCAACCTCCTCCACTTTTTGTCATATCACAGCTAACATTGAAAGCTCCAAGACCGTCAGGATCAATTACGTAGACACCGTCTTTTCTTTCTCCGTTTTTGTACAAAGCAGAACAATTCTTTGGCACTAAAGAAATACGATGAAGGTTTCATTAATGAATTGTATTTAACCGTCTTTAACCTTTATAACATCTAATTAAGTTAGGAAAATTATCATTGTTTTGCTTGAAAGGGCGTTACAAATAATGAAGGATAGCGTTCACCCTTTTTCAATATCGATTTTCGTTCTTGAAGTTATCTGGACTTTTTGTAATATGCAAATAAGGTAGTGATGACGTCAATTCCGACCAACAGCATTGGTAAAGGCCCCGTTACACGAAGCTTTTTTTCGTGCAACTTGCGTCGCAAAAAAAACAAAGTTCCAAGTTGCACTAACATTTTTAGCGTGTGACAAATTGCTCGTGCAACCTGAACTTTGCTTTATTGCGACGCAAGTTGCACGAAAAAAAGCTACGTGTAAAGGGACCACAAAAGTCTTAAAATCGGATATATCTTCGAAATTTACCAATAAAACCATTTAAATGTTGCATGTTGATATAGAGCACCTAACTCAAGAACACTGTCCAAGTTTTATGGTGGCCATATTAACAAATCGGTTTCCAGACCTTAATTTCTAAAACAAAATTTCTTGTTTTCTCTTCAATGGCAAACATTTTCATATTGGGACCAGTTTAGCACATTTCCACTAACTTAACCAATTAGAAACTGAAGTTTGAAGTTGGTGCAAAGCCTACTACGGCAGAAAACGAAGGTTTTTGATAAAATAATTCAGAGGTTTGGAAACTAATCTGTTACTATGGCAACAATGAAACTTGAACGATGTTCTTCAGTTTGTTGGTCCGTATCCACATGCAAAGTTTCATGTTGTTTTCTTGGTTAATTTTGAAGATATGTTCGACGTTAATACTTGTCGCAGCGCCGTTGGTCGGAAGTGACGTCAACAATACCTTGTTTGTATATTACAAAAAACAAATAGCTAAAGAACGGAAATCGATATTGAAGACGGTTTTTTTATAATGCTCTTTCAAACAAATCAAAGATAGTTAGGTTAGGTAGTTGCAGCTTGATGTTTGTAAAGTTGTAAAGGTTTTGCTGTGCAAGCTGCATGTTACTAGTTATCAACACTCAGAAAAACTCTAAGCGCCAGACAGAACTCGAACCCGTAACCTTGTGAATGCTAGACAGACGCTCTAACCATTGAGCCACTGGAACTCAGATGGCAGAGCAAGGTTAAACACGGTATTTTAACCTGGGACGAGTCTTGCCGAATCTGTCTAGCATTCAGAAGTTTACCAATCTCGTTCCCAGACGAAGGTTACAGGTTCGAGTCCTGTCTGGTGCTCAGAGTTTTTCTGAGTATTCATAACTTAAAACAGCTTGCACAGCAAAACCTTTACAACTTTATTTTTATTATCCATGATACAACTACCTAACTTTACTAACAACACTGGAAATTGACTGTCACTACACGACTGTAGTCAAACAAGTATTTGTGATAACGGCAAGACTCGTCCCAGGTTTAAATACCGTATTTAACCTTGCTCTGCCATCTGAGTTCCAGTGGCTCAATGGCTAGAGCGTCTGTCTAGCATTCGAAGGTTATGGGTTCGAGTCCTGTCTGGTGCTCAGAGTTTTTCTGAGTATTGATAAATTAACACAAGCTTGCACAGCAAAACCTTTACGACTTAAATCAAAGATAATTGTCGGGATTAGGTTCATTTTAAATAAAACATTTAAAACGCATTTGAGAACAAACCCTCATGGGACTGAACTCACGAGGGTGTGTAAAATTTATTCAGAAAATTAACAGACTCTGTTCAGTTGAGGATGAGCGAAGACGGAGGCAGGTCGTTTCGTTCTCAAAAAATGAATTATTAATTAAGATCTCAGCAATTAGATCAAAACCGGGTTTGATCTAATAACTGTGGTGGTATTTGATTTTTACGTGTTTTACTCGAGTATCCAGCCTCAGTCATGTGATAAAATAAAGTGATTTCATTGGCTAATTGGCTCATGAATTATTAATGAGTTTGAGAAAAAGATTGTCATGAATAGCACTGTGCCTGGTTGCTATTAATAGCTCAAAATGCGGACAAAAAAACAAATTTGACTCACAAATTATTGCAAATGAGCTATTTCTTTTGTTATGGCCGAAATAATTATGGGTAAATGCGGACAAACATGGCTACTGACGTCATCTGTAGAAAGTGCCATTGAAATGGACCCTCGTGTTTTTATGAATACCCAAATACACGGTTTACCGTGTAGACAACACCAAAACGTTTGGTGTATTCGTCGATGAGACTTTAACAAGGGAAACCCACGTTGATCAATATTACGAAGAACAAAGGATATATAATTAGTAAAGAAAGTTTACAAAGATTATGCAAAGACTTAAGGCCCATTTACACTACAGAATTTTTTTGGTACGGCTCTGATAAAAATGGTTCGCGAACCCAAAAATTATGGCACGGGTACCCGGTTACACTCGCTTTTCCTTGACGTACCAATCTGTGCAAAATAATATGTTTTGGTACGGGCTCAACCCCGGCTCAACTTGCTGATCATCAGACTTACTTTCGCGTTAATACGCGTGCGTATTCTTTTGTTTCAACATGGCGGACGAAACATTTTTGTGTCTGATGACGTAGTCATATCACTAAGTTATCAAATCTTGTGTGTGTGAGATTGTGCAGGCCTCTACGTCACAACCGATCGAACACGTCACGGAAGACAGCAAAAGTTTGCCGAGATTATTTGTTGCATCTATATATGGCTGCGATATAATATAACTGGCGCTGCTTTGACTCGAACGGCTCATACAGGTATGGTGTAATAGTGGTATTGCCAGGTAAATTTGTCTTTAAGTTTTAACCAAGGTAATTGTCGCATATCGAAATCTAGTGTTGAACCTTGTTGTTTATCGTAACCATTTGAAAATCTCGTTGCAAATGACCGACTTCACCAACCGACTTCACCGACAGAACTCGATCGACTCATGTGGTTTAATAGTGGTACTATACCAAAGTAATTTTTAACCAAGGTAATGGACAATTCCCGACTATCCTTTTCCGCCATTTTGAGTCAAATGTGGTGGACACTACGCATGCTCTAATAAATGGTGCTGTCCGACTGAAGCAAGGGCTCTTAAACAAAAAAATGGTTCGGCACGGCTAATCGTTTACACTGCATATTTTATCCGTGCCGTGTTAGTTTTTCTGGTACGCGTACCTGTTTTACCCGTGCACGGACTACCTATTTAGCAGGTCCGAGTACGGGTGAATTTTTGGTTCGGCACGGCTAAAACTTGGTACGGCTGAATCTTTAATTACACCACAAAAGTTATGCGTGCCGAACCACTTTTTTGGACAACTGTTTGGGTAAAAGAACGTTTACAAAAATTACAGAAAAAAAGCTGGTCGTGTAATTACCGGCGACAGTTACACAATTCATCAGCAACAGAAACTTTGTTAAAATTAGGAAGGAAAACGCTTTAATGTCGAAGGGATAATCAGTTTTTGTCCTTAGTTGATAAATGTGTAAGTGGAAATTCAAATTTAAGACTGTATTAGCTTTATCTTTCTAAAGTCCGTTTCAAACGTCGAACTTTTCATGTGTCGAACCTAATGTAAATTAGTAAAATCCTTTGTTCCAGCTCATTCGCAAACACAAATGTCTGCATAAAAAGAACTTTGGGGTATCGAGGTGTCATGACTTGAAATTCGTTACAATACTAATCATGCAGATATTCGTTTTGTTATGAAAGTCAAGTTTAATCAATGTATACTATTTTATATACTAAATTGTTTCTACATATAGAGTAATGTTTGTTGTAACTAGTTAATATTATATGTAAACATTAACTAGATTAGGATTTTATATAATATTTGTAACTTTTAACCTTTAACTCTTTCCTGTCTCGCCTAAAAACATCCAAAATTGAACCACCTCTTTGTTCTATTGATATCACTGGAAATAACCATGACTGTTGCGAAAGCTACACATTTTCTGAAAGCCCATGAATAAACCGGCTTTTACCAGTGCTTTTAAATTTCCAGAACAGGACATATTATGTTAATATAAATTAGCATAATTATCATAAATCAGGTTGAAAAACATTCATTTTTCTAGAAAAGGCCATCTCGCACGACCGCGTAGCATCATGAAAATTCAAAATGCCACCAATCGCAGAGTTGCCTTTGTTTATGAAATCAAGTCAAACTTGTCGTGTTGGTGGATCTCATGTGCCTTTTTGTGGGTATACCGCTGATCAGCGGTACCCATATAGTAATCGTGTCATCTTGATGTTTCTAATGGTTCGTCCTGAAATTACAACTGCGCATATTCGGAACTTGCCTTCGGGCTATCATCGGAATTGCATGCGCTCTTCGAAGCATTTTGTCATTCTTCTTCCTCGTCAGGACAAGTGCGTTTTTGTTGTTCTACCCTCTTTTTGACAATGTTTCATTAGCTTATTTTAAAGGTAAGCTATATTTTACAGGCTTTTGACATTTGTGAAGTGAGAATGTATATGGTTTTAATAGTGTGTATTTCAAGATGACAAGATTTCAGTTCATAGCGTGCACGTACTCGTACTATAATATATGTAGAGAATGTTTGCTCCTTTATCGTTGACTGCAATAATAATTCGTAAATTGAGTTATTTGTTTCTTTGATTTTAGGTTTATCTGCTGTTCACAAACCACCAGCAGACTGATACAACTATCTTGACGCCAAGTTTATAGTCAAATCAAACTCAAAGTATAAACTACAAGCCAAGTTTAGCCAAATCAAATTGCCAGCCAAATTAACCAAATCAATCTGCAAGCCAAGTTAGCCAAATCAAAGTAAACTCAAAGTAATTGAAAGCAAAAAGTATATCAAAGAAACTTAAATTATGACTCATATTATTTACAGAAACTCAAAACAGTGGCATAGCTAGACCAGGGCCAGGCCCTACTGGTAAATGTCGTGAAGGCCCTAGTAAAAAGTATTTTGGAAAGCATATATGCATAGCCAAAGGACGATATTTTATTGATCATCTTATAAGTGCGTGATGCCATGATATTTCAAGTATGTTTTTATTTATTTGTAATTTGTCGAATACATTCATTTGAAAACAACACCATATACCAATCCTGTCTTCCCATACCAGCAAATCCTGCGCCTGGACTAATGGACCATCTTTACTGACTAAAACTATCATTATATATATTAAACAATAACCATCTAGTGTTCTTTGTCTATTGTTCTATATATAACTCTGACTCAAAATAGTAAATTTTGAAATGAGTGTTTTGAAATTAGAACAATATAGAGCAATAATCAGGTGCCACATTATCAACTACAACATGTTTAATATAAACACAAGTAAAGATATTAACACAAGTCCTTTTTGAGAGGGCGATATTTGAATAAAATGTTCATGTTATTTCATTTATATGTGTTTTTGGTGGTTATGTTATGTGATAACATATAATAAAATGATGTGCTACAATATATATGTGCCATTGCTTTTGAGACTTTCAAATGATGTTCATTCAAATACGGTTTGTGTTGATTTTAGTCAAGAAAATCACGCTAAACCATGTGTAGTATTGGCATTGACTGCTATTATATTTATGACTGGGATTCGGCTGATTTTATCCCATAGCAATTCTTTTTATAATTGTATTAAAGTTTCTTGAAAAAAAATGTTTTGTTGTTGACAGACATTCCTAATTACATGGTAACATTAGAAGAAGAAATTATGCCTTAACCTATAGTGAAACATTAAATTGTAGTACAGTTGCAGGTGTTTAAAAATATTGGACATTGCTATAAGAAGGTTTGTTTCTCATTTAAGAGACTTGCATGGAATGCCACTAGCCTCCTCCGAAGGCAACTCTGTGTCTTTTTCCGAAGTCAAATATCTTCCAACGCAAAAGTTTCTCAGGGGGGCATGCCCCAGGTCCCCTAGAAGGATTTGTTTTACCAATTCTACCTGTCTACGGCCCTGCTGTAGTCTGTTGTATATTTTGTATTTGCACAGTAATAAAAACAAATACATGTACATGTGTAAATAATTCTGAGCTATTGGCAATTGGTCATGACAACAGGTCATTACTTTAGAACGATGGCGGCTACGTACATATAACCTAAATAAATCAGTATTTTCCACTATTGGCTCACCGACCACTAGATATGCGTACCTATTTTTGATAGTTTCCAAATAATATTTTGGGCTCTCATTTTGAGTTTGCCCAAGTAACCAGGCCTTATCCAAAATGGAAGTCAATATTGGTGTTAGTTAGAAAACTCGTTAGGGGGGGAGGGGGTTAGAGTTAGGCTCCTTGTTGTTTTGGGATTAGTGGTTATTTACATGGTTAAGTGTCAACATTCTGACGATTATATAGCTCCCTTTTAGCTAATACTGGCGGCGATTTTAAATAAGGCCTGGTTACACAGGAAATTTCAAAAAATTAGCCCAACATTTTATTCTTCATGCGGTACCCACATGTTCGCCTTGCGGACCTCTCGTTAATCTTGCGTTACCGTGTGCCGTGTTTTTCGATTCATGACGTCGGGTCTTCTAGGAGCCAATTTGACTGGGCCGGACAGGAAGAGTTAAGGCTCACGACACCATGAAAAACGACCTTTTTACATATTGATGGGTTACCGTGTTAAAATAACATTAAATAATACAAATAATAATAATGGTGAATGAAAGAATGGCGGACGGATATTACCTGGCGAGAAGTTTTCATCCACTACATTGCTTTCGTCGTTTTTCTCCTTAAAACCAAAAAAAAAGGGTAATCCAACTTTAGTCTCTTATATATACCTGTAGTCTAATTTAGGTAAAGAGAGAGCTAAACGATTTGGCAATTAGATAAGTTTATTCAATACTTTAACAAGCTCCAGTAAAGAAAATTACAACAAGAAGGAGGCCATGGCAAATGTATTTCTAAAACAACGTGAGTTCGAAAGCCTAATTACCTCCATCATTTCAAAATAATTAAATGCTTCGTCTTTTACAAACTTTTCTGGTTGAAGGGATTTAGTGGCGTTGTTCAGTTGACATTTATTCCTGGAGCTCGAGTACATATCATCTTTACTCTCATAATTGATGGATTTGCACGAAGGATAATCAGACAGACAAAGATGAGCGCATTCAATCATACTGTAAGTTTCAAGTTCTTTCATCACATTGTCAAGTCGGGCCCCTAGTTGAAAAAGGAATGAGAATCTTATATATCCGTCTGTAGGATTTCCATAGGCGCAGAAGCTCAATCCTTGTTGCGTGTGTGTGTGTGTGGGGGGGGGGGGAGGGGGAGGAGTAGCGCGAATAACTTAATAGCCAAATTAGCTTCCTCCCCAGGTAACTCTGCGGCTTCTTTTTTCCAAGTCAAATAGCTTCCAACACTGTTTTAGCCAAGCCAGAGAAATTAACAAGAGCACGGGCCAGGGAGAGGGAAATTAAATACGCCAGGGATGGGAATGGGGCGAGGCTAACATTAAAACAAGAACTCTATTTCACTTCCTTTCACCATTAAAGTTCAACGCTTTATACATACATAGATACATAGATACATACTTTAATTAATGCTCCCCAGTGGGCTTTTCAGCATACATTTACATAATATACAAAAGTTAAATTTAAAATATTTAAGAAGAATTTACTATATTTACAAGTGTTAAAAATACGTATTAAAATTATGTGTTCAATAAATGTTTCTTAAGTTCAACTTTAAAAAGTTTAATATCATGAATTAATTTAAAAGAGTTGTCCAACTTATTCCATAATTTGACAGCACGATAATGGAACGACCTCTGCCCAGTGGTTGTTTGAAACATTGGGATCGATAAATCGTTTCTATTTCGAGTGGAATGTTCGTGTATTGTGCCACAATGGTAAAATTTATTACTTAGATAAGACGGGGACAAACCGTTCAAACATTTGAAAATTTGAATAGTGTCTGTACTATAGTTGTCGATCTACCGGTAGCCATTTAAGTTCTTGCAAAACTGGTGTTATGTGGTCGTATTTGTACGTATTTGATATAACCCGTGCAGCGAAGTTTTGAACCAATTGCAGCTTCTTTATGTTCTTTGCTGCAGTGCCTAACCACACCGAAGAGCAATAAAATAGTTTGCTTAACACCAGTGTTTGTACAATAAGAGTCTGATCTAAAAGGTGACGAATTCTGTTAATTTGGCACAATTTGCAGCTCATACACGAAGACACCAACTTGCTGATGTGTTCATCAAATTTCAAGTGTGCATCAATAATTACGCCTAAATCTTTAGCTGAAAACACAGGGTGAAGATTTTTTCCAAGAAAACTCAATGAAAGACCTTCAGTAAAGGTTTTCAATAACTGCGTTGATTCAAAAAGTAGGAATATAGTTTTGCCAGGATTTATTAGTAGAGAGTTTGTACAGTTATGATGCCAAAGTGGATGGAAGACAGAGAACTTTTCAAGCGCTTGCGAAGACCTTCCGCCTTCGTATAATACTTGGGTTTATTTTGTCCTACCCGCCCCATTTTAGCATGCGCTTTTGATAAGCGGAGAGCACGCAGACTGATGCATAGCAGATGTCGATATTTGGCACACAACTCTCCTCACCCCTCTCTCTTCCCCAATCCCTTGCTGTCCCCTCTTCGCCAACCAGTCGCTTCACAATCCGTATACTTCTCTGCAATCCCAGCCAAAACATTGTTCGCACAGCCCTAGTAGAGGTGATTTGACTCGGAAAAAAGAAGCCACAGAGTTGCATGCGGTGGAGGCTATACAAGAACATATTAAGCTAATTTGTTAAAAAATACATTATTCGATTGCGATTAAATCTTTCCTGTCCGGCCGGCAGTCAAAATGATTCATAGAAGACCGATAAAGTCAACAATGGGAAAACTCGGCACAAGTTAACGCAAAATTAAAAATTGAAATTCGACAAGGGTCTAGCTTGAAGCTTGATTGAAATTGAAGTTAACCTAGTCGAGTACGGCTACACGTACGCTACACAGTTGACTTTAAAGCCTGGTTTCCTTTTGGTCGCCACGATCGCAACGGTGTCATAGTGGACGATGTAATAGAGTGTCCAGCTATCTCTGCAATCAGTAAAGACTGTTTTGCATATAGCAGACAAAAGACAAGATAGATCGACACTCTATTACATCGACCACTATTACACCGTTGCGATTGTGGCGAAACCAGGCTTAACAGACACTGCTGCAATCGTTTAGCGGTACTGAAACATTTATAAGTCATAAAACATTAAGCTTCGAGTATTGTATATTACGATAATCATCTAAGTTAACCATGACATATTTAAATGCTAAAATTTCTATTATTTTTAACCACTGTGCAGGCCATCCTATACGATCTTAAGATCCCTATATTATTTTGAATGAATTAAAGTGGTGCACTATACAAAAATGTGGTAAAGTTGTCCTTCAGTATATCATGATATGAAGATAGTTGTTCAAGTGAGCATTTAAATAGCATTTAAATAGCATTATAGCTATTTAAATGCTCACTTGATCTTATTGTATTCGTCTCTGATGATGTCGTAGATCGACGAAAGCTCAGACAATATAGTTCTTAACTCAATAAAGTTTTTAACTGAAACTCACAGTAGCCTGCCTACTTGAACAACTTATACCATAATTATACAAAAATGGTGCAGAATGAAATCATTTCTGTAAGGTTAATTTATACTCCAAAACTTTAATTCCATTTTGCGAGTAAAACTAACTCCCATACGTCGTCTATGGTTAAAATAACTCATAATTCTTACAGACCTTGAGCTTTTCGTATAAATGTTGCGCTTTTAGACGTGTCTTGAGAACTCTGGGTCCAATCGAAAAGAAAGCAAATCAAACATAGATGTTGCAAGGACCATTTTGAGAATTGGACCATGGCTGTAATCTAGACGAGTGCTGCGTATTAAAATGTCTTTTAGTTGTTTGCAGGAAATTCTACAATAGAGATAAACATACGAAAATCAGTCTTTGGTTTAGTGGCACAGTATGTTTTAATAAATACAACAAGAGATTAGATGTCGATCGAGAGGGCTAGAGTAAGAAGTATAGTAGAGCATTAATAGTAACATATGTAAACGCGTCATTTGTTCCTCCGTCGAGTTTGTAGTCTGTTTCAAATGCAGAATTAAACAACAATTATGCTGGGATTCAGCTGTAGTCGCGCGGTAATATCAGCGTGTATCAGGGTAATATCGGAATAGATAACTGAGAAATACTATAGCCTTATCGTTCTACGAAAGGTATTCCTGATACTTGTTGATGACTGGTATAAAAGTATATACGCTAGCGCGAATAACTAAATAGACACGAATAACCAACAAAACACTAACTTCAACGCTCTGCACGATAAACTTGCTCGAAGTCAAGTTTGACAAAGAGATCGTTAAGCATTTACTGCGGTTATCTTTTATATACAACGTTGATTTCAAGCCGCTGTTCGTGACTATTGAAGGAATTTAGGGAAGTTTTAATTAACAAACGAGAACAATCTTCGAGCTACTATTTAGAGTCCCAGATCGGATCGAAATCATGCTATTCTGATCGCCTGCGAAAAAGATCATTAAAATCTCAGTAAAAATACTTACTCAAAATAAATATCGTTCCACAGTGCTCGTTTTAGCATCAACTAGAAGATATACAAGTTCATTAACATCTCAGTAACATATATAGTTCGAATACTTACTCTAAATGAATACTTTTAGGAATCCACAGTACTCGTTTTGGCATCAACTCAAAAGATATACCTGCTGTTCTAACAATTAT
>JAYKKM010000479.1:1677500-1697500 GCA_035772405.1 Chrysogorgia sp. JL179-B06 | reverse complement strand
TATATATATATATATATATATATATATATATATATATATATATATATATATATATATATATATATATATATATATATATATATATATAATATATATATATATATATATATATATATATATATATATATATATATATATATAATTATATATATATATATATATTTTCGCTTACCTCAAAACTGGTCTGCTACCTGAAGATTCTTTTACAGATGAAACAAGTTGTAGCAGACCAGTTTTGAGGTAAGCGAAAAATCTATTATTTGCTCTAACTATATGTTGTTGAGCACTCTTTGCATTTCGTAGACCAAAACCTACACGTATATATATATATATATATATATATATATATATATATATATATATATATATATATATATATATATATATATATATAATATATATATATATATATATATATATATATATATATATATATATATATATATATATATATATATATATAGGTAATATTTGGCATTTCACTCGATCAAACTACATGTTGAAAGGATTTGTGGTGAAGGAAAATTTCGAGTGTTGGAATAAATACATTTTAAGACCAAACCGGGACCAGTTGCGAAAAATGCAACTTAGCGGCCTTCCGGTAGGAATTGAACCCGCGACCCTGCGATTGCTAGTGCAGTGCTCTGACCACTGAGCTACGGAAGCCGTTGGCGAGAGCCTAGTCACGAGTTCTGTATATATGGTGGTAATGCCGGGATAAGATTCTGGGTATATTATAGGTAATATTTGGCATTTCACTCGATCAAACTACATGTTTAAAGGATTTGTGGTGAAGGAAAATTTCGAGTGTTGCATTTTTCGCAAGTGGTCCCGGTTTGGTATTAAAATGTATGTATTCCAACACTCGAAATTTTCCTTCACCATAAATCCTTTCTATATATATATATATATATATATATACATGTTTCGCTGATCCACATATATCGCCCTATTTGGGGCCCGTCAGCGCGACAAAGCTGATCATGATCTAGCACATCCAAATGGGGCAAAACAGCTGTCCGCGATTGCTAATTGACCTAG
Source organism: Chrysogorgia sp. JL179-B06 (assembly GCA_035772405.1). Taxonomy (NCBI): domain Eukaryota; kingdom Metazoa; phylum Cnidaria; class Anthozoa; order Scleralcyonacea; family Chrysogorgiidae; genus Chrysogorgia; species Chrysogorgia sp. JL179-B06. The sequence continues at coordinate 1,696,459 of JAYKKM010000479.1, read as the reverse complement.
ACACTGCTAATTTAGAGATTGTCAATATATACGCAGCCTAGATTAACTGGATTTGGAACTATTAATTCTGTCTGTCCAAAATTTCAGACGTATTAATAAAGAGATAGAACCTTTACTATTTTCAAAATGGTTGTCCAAGAGTCTCTTTTCTATGGTTTATTCAACTTTTAAAATGTGTTTCCAGCATGTTACTTTCGCCAATTCCATATAAAAAATAGTTGTTTTTTGTTGTTAATGTCCTTTCACGCTCCGACAAAGGCCTTCTCTCGAAACGTTAGACTCCTTACAGACTATTTCTGCAGAAAAGCAACCTTTTTAGATATTTTGTTTGTATTTCTACACAGCCTACGCAGGACAACACGTTTTATTAATCCTTTAAACTTCTATGCATGTAACTTTCGTTAAATAAATTACTTATTATTATTATTATTATTATTATTATTATTATTATTATTATTATTATTATTATTATTGTCTTATGGTCGATATAGATAGGGTCCGCAGTAATTGTCTGTCGGGTTTGCAGTAATGGTATAATTTTTGGCCGTGCTGGGAAGAGCTACTGATCCCGAAAGAAGACTGGATCGAGCAACTATTGTTTAGAAAATGAAGCCGGAAGTCCTCTATTACTAAGGGACCAACTGAGGACCATATCAGGTTTTTTGTTGGATTATGTGCTCTTACCATCGACAAAATAAAAGAGGATCAGAAGATATTTTTCAAATTACTGCGTAAAACGATTCATGGCCTACCTACATATTTACTGCGACTTTGGTCCCTTAGTAATGGCCGCCGTTGGCTCTAATTATACAGTGAGAGAAGCCTAATATGAGACGTCAAATTAGATTCAAGATTAAGATCATGCTCATCAGATACAATAGAAAGCTCAACCAGTCCTATTTTTGTGATCAGTGGGGAGAGCTGCGACTTTGGTGGAAACGTCGGCCATCTCCGACAGTTATCTCCAACGGTTATCTCCGACGGTTATCTCCGACGGTTATCTCCGACTGATCATTTGACGTTGTTGTCTTCCTTTTGTATCGTTCTAGGCTCGTGAAAGAGAGATGCTTCAAACGTTGGAGGAAATAGGTGATACTTTTCAAATCAAATTTTCAGTCGTCATTACAAGAAGAAGTCGAAATCAAATCCAAGAAATTGAAAAAGGTGTTGATCGCTTTTTCTTCTCGTGGGACCCCTGAGTTGCCTTCTACAGATTCTCCTGCTGTTCCTTTTTCTTCTTATCCTCTTTCGTCGTCGTCTTCTTCCTCTTGTTCCTTCCTCTTCCTTCTTTAATTAGCTTTCTTCTTCTTCTCCTTCTTTTCCTCCTTCTTCTACCTCCTCTCTCACCTTCCTTCTCTCCCCATCTTTCTCCCCTACTCCTATTTCTGCATCTTCTTCCTTCCTCTTCCTTCTTTAATTATCTTTCTTCTTCTCCTCCTCCTTCGTCGTCTTCTTCTTCTACCTCTTCTCTCACCTTCCTTCTCTCCCCACTTTCTCCCAAACTCCTATGTCTCCCTCTTCTTCCTTCCTCTTCCTACTTTAATTAGCTTTCTTCTTTTCCTCCTTCGTCGTCTTCGTTCTCTACCTCCTCTCTCACCTTCCTTCTGTCCCGCATCTTCCACCCTTCTCCTATTTCTCTCTCTTCTTCCTTCTTTAATTAACTTTCTTCTTCTCCTTCGTCGTCGTCTTCTTCTACCTCCTCTCTCACCGTCCTTCTCCTCCAGATCTTCCTCCTCTACTCTTATTTTCTCTCTTCTTTCTTCCTCTATCTCCTCTCTCACCTTCCTTCTCTCCACATCTTCCTTCCCTACTTCTATTTATATCTTTTCTTCCTTCCTCTTCCTTTTTTTATTATATTTATTCTTCTTCTCCTGCGTCGTCGTCTTCTTCTATCTCCTCTCTCGCCTTCCTCTCCAGATCTTTCTCCTCTACTTCCATTTCGCCCGCTTCTTCCATCTTCTTCCTTCCTTCATCTTGCTTCTTTAATTAGCTTTCTTCTTCTCCTCCTTCGTCGTCTTTTTCGTCTTCTATCTCCACTGTCAGTTCTCAGGCTCGAAGTACCACGAATAAATATTGGTGTTTTACTGTATAATTTTGCAGTTTCACTCGAGGCGTGGTTCTCACTCTTCTTCCTTCCTTTTCCTTCTTTAATTAGCTTTCTTCTTTTTCCTGATCATTTATTTTTCCAGCTTAACCATTTTCTTCAAATGAAATCTTGTAGATTTATGGTAAACTACAACAAGTGAAATCCAACAAGTGAAATCCAACAAGTGAAATCTACAAGAAGAGTACATCACGCAACGACAGCAATTGGAACAAACTCAAGAATAACTAACAAGAGATTTAAAATTTAAGTAAGTACTTTGGTCAAACTTGCATCATGTTACCATGATCAAACACTCAAACTTGTTTTATTTATTTATTACGTCAAATATTTACTACAAATATACACTAGAAATAGTACAGACAGCGTTATAATATGTTGACACATAAATAGAGTCTGTCTCTGTCTGTCTGTATGTATGTCTGTCTGTCTCTGTGTGTGTCTGTGTGTCTATCTGGGTGTCTGCCTGCCTGCCTGCCTGTCTACCTATGTGTCTACCTGTATGTGTGTTTGTGTGTCTGTCTGTCTGTCTCCAAACTTAGCATAATGTCTCCAAACGTAGCGTAACGTCTCATCGTAGTGCAATGTCTCCAAAGTTAGCACAATGTCTTCAAAGTGAGCATAATGTCTCAAATTATTAGTGAGCACAATATCTCAATTCTTAGCGTGACGTCTCATAACGTAGGAGAATGTCTCCAAATTTAGCATAATGGCTCAAAATGTAGCGTCTCTTACCTTAGATTGTACAACACAAAATCTAAACGCGGTCCATTGACCGCTAATATCCAGGCTTGATAGAAACAAAGTCATGTCTTGTCTCACTTTTGAATTGATGTATTTGATCTTAGTGACAGAATGACGAAAAGACCTGTTTCTGCTATCGGAAACCGTCGATCGATTTCGGAATATGCTCGGGTTGCTGCTGCTGTTGGTGGTAATCCGCCGTATCCAGGTAAGGTACGTTCATAGTTCGTAGGGGGGTACTACCAAATGACTACCAAAAACTGTTAAAATGACTACCAAAAACTCTTCAAAGTTACAATTCAACTACTAAATTAACGCATTTAACAACACATATCACATAGGCGACCCACGAACACGGAAAGCATATGTTTAAAATGAAACACAGCTCGAAGCCGTATGAACGCAACATCGTGTTGCTTTTGGTAGATATCGTAGTAAATTTGATGTATTTAATGTGTGTTGTATATCGTTACAGTGACTGTTAAATCCTACTTGAAAATAAAATAAAATAAAATAATGTAAGATAAAATAAAATAAAATAAAATATAATAAAATAAAACGAACACAACAAGTAGTGGTACGCGGGAAGGGGACAGGGATTGAAAAAAGATCGAGATAGAGCAATACATGTTTTCCCTTCATATTTAATCGTTTTTTCATCAGGCCGAGATTATGATTCAGATTGAACTAGATTTACCAAACAGAACAACGAAGGATTACGAGGGACAGGTAGTGGCACCGAGAGTACATGCAGCGTTGGACGCTGCCCTTCAATTAGATGAGGATGATATCACCCTGGACGCCTAGTAAGTCGAAGAGAACGGTCTTAGTCATGATAAGAATTGTTTTTGTACTGAGGAAATGGTAGTAGGAGGTTAATGTCTCAAAAGGAACCTTCTTCACAGAGGAAAACTTAAAGTACCTATCTGGGGTTTGGAGATTTTACATATTTGTGATGTTTGGAATCTCTTGAGAAGAATTGTAAATATCTTATCGTGCGAAAATGTTATCTTCATGTCTTTCCCCCCTGCTAAAGTGATTTACTATTCACAGGAAATGATGTCAAAGCAAAAGACACGCAAAAATATCACACATTGATTCAGCAGTGAAATACAATGGCAGTTTGGGAATTGAGCTAATTTTGTCGAAACAGGTGTATTTAAAGTTCAGAGCCAAACTTTCTGTCACTGTTTTGACGTCATTTCCTGTGAATAGGAAATCAACTTTAGCAGGGAAAAGGCATTAAGATAACAATTTGAACGACAAGATATATTACATTTCCTTTTGGTGCATATTCGTAATATTTGGGTTCTAGTTCTAAAATCCACAAAGCCCGGATATGCACTTTAAGATGTTAGACATAAAGTGTTACGTTTCAGTCTCTGACCAAAGGATAGACCAGTTCCCATAAATAATAATAATAATAACAATAAAGACGTATTAGGAGCATCATACAATAGTCTCAATGCTCTTACAACAATATATATTGTTAATTTTACTTATAAAACTAATCACAGTTTCATTATAAGGTAAAGCCTATTAAAAACTATTAATTTTGAAAAATAAAAGTCTTAAGTGCTGACTTAAAACTACTTAACATATCAAAGCTTCTAATTTCCTGTGTTAATGAATTCCACAGTTTTGGTGCTGCAACCGAGAATGTTCAGTTTGCATGTGAGTCACCGTTTTGTATTTGGGATCAAGTAGCAGATTTCGCTCAGATGATCTCAAAGCACGAGTAGGTTTATATTTAGTTAGCAAATCATTCAGTAATATAAACAGGCGCCTGGCCATGCAAAGCCTTGAAAGTAATTATTAGTAACTTGAAAACAATCCTTGATCTCACCGGCAACCAGTGAAGATTACGAAGCACAGGGGAGATATGCTCCAATTTTTTAACCCCGGCAACAAGTGCATAGCAGCTGTATTTTGAATTCACTGTAACAGTTCCTACACACTATTACGGCAGTACACCCACATTTTTATTTTCGTATTTGAACACTTCCAAGCACAACACATTTACATCACTCATTCTTAAAAATTTGCAGTTTGATGTTTTTAACTTGTTAAATTCTTACTGACTTTTAAATAGAGGTGGCAAAATTTCGTGTTCATAATATCTAAACATGGCTACATGTATGCTTGCGTCAGAACGTATTCAATAACTATTTTAATTATTTTTAGCGCTCTTCGTAGCAAGACCAAAGTGAAATCCAAACAATATGAAAAATAAAATACGGAGGTAAGCATAGACATTGTTGACTATGGACACTTGATGTTCCGCAACTCGAGATCTGGAAGAAACTTGTTACCGCACATATCAAATTCTTCGTCTAGCAGAAATGGGGATATCTTCAAACGTCGGGTTCTCCGATATTGAAATATGTTACCCACCGATATTAAAGAGGCGTATTCGATAAATGATTTAAAAATTAAATTGGAGTATCACAAACATGAATGTATTCGGAAAGGCATTATGAGTGGATATTGGGAACTTTCACAGGACATTTTTAGACGATTGTAGTTTTTAAAGATATTTAATATTGCTCATTTTTAATACGGAACACGAATTTTTTGTAATAACCTTAGAGATGCCCAGGGAGGCATAATTATTAAACTTAAACTTAAACTTAAACTTAAACTTACACTTAAACTTAAACTTAAACTTAAACTTAAACTTGAACAAACTTAAACTTAACTATCGTTCTGCTCTAGAAAACAATTACAATGTAGATGACCCTCGTTCCTGGAAAACAATTTGTCTTAAATGTAGCCAGGAACGTGACTTAACAAAACCGCGCTTTCATGATGTTGTGTGTTTGTATACTGTATTTGTATACTGCAATTATCTGTAACTATAGGTATAAGGTATGTGTTGCGTATATGTAAGGCGTAAGCGAAATGATCCAGAGATGACACTCCATTCAGAATATTCAAATGAATTTAAATAATTTGCCGCAAGTTTTTTTACTTGAAGGGTATCACGAAATACGATACCAGTTCCACCTCCGATCCTGTTTGGACGTGGATGATCCAATAACTTATATCCAACTGGTGTAGCCTCAATTTTCGCAGCAGAGTCCATGGTTGTAAACCAAGTTTCAGTCACAGCAACAACATCCGGTTTACAATCATGCATATAATCGACAAAATCAGCAGATTTACTTCGCAGCGACTGAGCATTCAAAACACAACACTTCATTAATTGTTTCCTATTGTTGTGGCTAATAGGTGAAGCAGTTAGTGGCACATAAATAAGATTATAATAATTGCATGCAAAAACAGCATCATTTATAAATGATTATTTTGTGAACCAGTTCTAGGTGTCTGAGCCAATCGGTTTGAGGATGCAGCCGAAAAACCTCCTGTCTATGCATCGGTTTATTCTTTAACCCTTTCTTGTACTTTCCACGGGCTCTGGGTGAAATACGGCAGGTAATAAGTGTAGGAATACGTTGAGCTTGATTTGGACCTTGTTGTTGTAGATTACTACGCTGTGAATCTACATCTGTTCGTACAGCAGGCTTAGTCTTAATTGGTGGGTTTAGATCAATTCTCTCTGCGCATTGATCTTCATGTTGAACAAATTGTTCTTGATCTTTCTGGTTTAATGATAATGGACATCTCTCTTGAGCAATTGAGTAGGATATTGTTCATTGTCCGTTAATTCGACGATTTCATTGGATGTCTGAAGAGGGATTTGTTCAACAATGGGATGTTGACGATATTCACCTTGTTGTTGTTGTAGATTACTACGCCGTGAATTGTAAACAATTCGTTTTCTTTCAATATCCTCCCCTGGGACAAGGACTTGACAAACGTTATGGCTTTCATCGTTTTGGCTCTTCATTAAGCCAACATTTAAATTTAAATTTTTACAAGATGTTTGGAAATTTGCATTAGACAACTCTTCAACCCGCTTTTTCAAACCATACTGTTCTTTCCGCAATTCAAGCATTTCATCGCAAAGTTTATTAATACACTGTAAACTTGATTGAGATTCCTTGTTGAGTTCGGCTTCCATTATCACCATGTCCAGCTTTAATCCATCGACATCAGTACATACTTCTTTACATGCACATGGACATGGGGAATTAGTGTGATTTTGTAGACTGATTTCCGTTGGCACTGTAGTCTTACTGTTCTGGTCGCTACATATTATTGAGCAGAACTTAATCTTGATAGACTGCGCTTCAATACCTTGGAAGTTGAGATATTTCTTATTCTCCACCACGAAATTGTAGTTGTTCCATCACTGAATGTCTTCTTCTCACCGCCAGGAGAACTCCAGGTGCCGTTAAGATTCATACCTTCAGCAACGAATAGCTTCAAAGAAGAAAAATCTCCAGTCCCCGAAAGTTTTAACTTCTCGCTAAGTAAGGGAAAATGTCCCTCGCTATTATATTCAAGATCTGAGTTAGACAACATGCCTAAATAGTGATATAAAAATGTTGTCCTACGATAGAGCACTTCACTGATAGAGCACTTCACTTCATATACAGGTAAGGTACGTTCATAGTTCGTAGGGGGGACTACCAAATGACTACCAAAAACTGTTAAAATGACTACCAAAAACTATTACAAGAAAAAACATCACACTCTCGAACTTCACGAAGTTACAATTTAACTACTACATTAACGCATTTAACAACACATATCACATAGGCGACCCACGAACACGGAAAACATATGTTTAAAATGCAACACAGCTCGAAGCCGTATGAACCCAACATCGTGTTGCTTTTGGTAGATATCGTAGTAAATTTGATGTATTTAATGTGTGTTGTATTTGTATATCGTTACAATAAAATAAAATAAAATAAAATATGATAAAATAAAATAAAATAAAATAAAATAAAATAAAATAAAATAAAATAAAATAAAACGAACACAACAAGTAGTGGTACGCGGGAAGGGGACAGGGATTGAAAAAAGATCGAGATAGAGGAATACATGTTTTCCATTCATATTTAATCGTTTTTTCAGAGAATATGATTCAGATTGAACTAGATTTACCAAACAGAACAACGAAGGATTACAAGGGACAGGTAGTGGCACCGAGAGTTGACAAGCAGCATTGGACGCTGCCTAGTAAGTAGAAGAGAACGGTCTTAGTCATGTTAAGAATTGTTTTTGTACTGAGGAAACAGTAGTAGGAGGTTAATGTCTCAAAAGGAACCTTCTTCACAGAGTAAAACTTAAAGTACCTATCCGGGGTTTGGAGATTTTGCATATTTGTGATGTTTGGAATCTATCGAGAATAATTGTACAATATATTATCGTGCGAAAATTTTATCTTCATACCTTTCCCCCTGCTAAAGTGATTTACTATTCACAGGAAATTATGTCAAAGCAGGGACACGCAAAAACATCACACATTGATTCAGCAGTGAAATACAATGGCAGTTTGGGAATTGAGCGAATTTTGTCGAAACAGGTGTATTTAAAGTTCAGAGCCAAACTTTCTGTCACTGTTTTGACCTCATTTCCTGTGAATAGGAAATCAACTTTAGCAGGGAAAAGGCATTAAGATAAAAATTTTGAACGACAAGATATATTACATTTCCTTTTGGTGCATATTCGTAATATTTGAGCTCTAGTTCTAAAATCCACAAAGCCCGGATATGCACTTTAAGATGTTAGACATAAAGTGTTACGTTTCAGTCTCTGACCAAAGGATAGACCAGTTCCTATAAATAATAATAATAATAACAATAAAGACGTATTAGGAGCATCATCATACAATAGTCTCAATGCTCTTACAACAATATATATTGTTAATTTTACTTATAAAACTAATCACAGTTTCATTATAAGGTAAAGCCTACTATATATATTGCCACTATGAACAAAAAACTATTAATTTTGAAAAAGAAAAGTCTTAAGTACTTAAAACTACTTAACATACCAAAGCTTCTAATTTCCTGTGGTAATGAATTCCACAGTTTTGGTGCTGCAACCGAGAATGTTCAGTTTCCATGTGAGTCACCGTTTTGTATATTTGGGCTCAAGTAGCAGATTTCGCTCAGATGATCTCAAAGCACGAGTAGGTTTATATTTAGTTAGCAAATCAGTAATATAAACAGGCGCCTGGTCATGCAATGCCTTGAAAGTAATTATTAGTATCTAGATATGCTCCAATTTTTTAACCCCGGCAACAATTCTAGCAGCTGTATTTTGAATTCACTGTAACAGTTCCTACACACTATTACGGCAGTACGCCTACCTTTTTATTTTCGTATTTGAATACTTCCAAGCACAACACATTTACATCACTCATTCTTAAAAATTTGCAGTTTGATGTTTTTAACTTGTTATATTCTTACTGACTTTTAAATAGAGGTGACAAAATTTCGTGTTCATAATATCTAAAATGGCTACATGTTCGCTTGCGTCAGAACGTATTCAATAACTATTTTAATTATTTTTAGCGCTCTTCGTAGCAAGACCAAAGTGAAATCCAAGCAATATGAAAAATAAAATACGGAGGTAAGCATAGACATTGTAGACTATGGACACTTGATGTTCCACAACTCGAGATTTGGAAGAAACTTGTTACACATATCAAATTCTTCGTCCAGCAGAAATGGGGATATCTTCAAACGTCGGGTTATCCGATATTGGAATATGTTACCACCGAAGTTAAAGAGGCGTGTTCGATAAATGATTTTAAACTTAAATTGGGGTATCACAAACATGACTGTATATTCGGAAAGACATGAGTCGATATTGGGAACTTTCACAGGACATTTTTAGACGATTGTGGTTTTTAAATATATTTAATATTACTCATTTTTAATACGGAACACGAATTTTTTGCAATAAAGTTAGAGATGCCCAGGGAGGCATAATTATTAAACTTAAACTAAACTTAAACTTAAACTTAAACTTAAACTTAAACTTAAACTTAAACTTAAACTTAAACTTAAACTTAAACTTAAACTTGAGCTTGAACTTGAACTTGAACTTGAACTTGAATTTAACTATCGTTCTGCTCTAGAAAACAATTACAACGTAGATGACCATCGTTCCTGGAAAACAATTTATCTTAAATGTAGCCAGTAACGTGACTTAACTAAACCGCTTTCATGATGTTTCGTGTTTGTATACTCTATTTGTATACTGCAATTATCTGTAACTAGTTATAAGGCATGTGTTGTTTAGTTTAAATCTATGTAATATGTGGGATGGCAGTAATTGGCCAAAGCTGTTGAGGACGCCCTGTCATCTTGTATATGTTATTGTTTAAATGTTTGTTCTCTAGTCTAGATCGATGTGGCAAAGCTTATAAATATTTTCAAAAATCAGAAAAATGCATGGTGCGACTAAACGTATAAGACCGCGCCGGGGACTGAAACTGAACGTTCGTCATTATTGTTTTCAATCAATTTGCGCCTGACACAGAGCTGTGTTAGTAATATTTGCCAATCTCAATATATTTACTTTAGTTTATTAGATTTACTGTCACTCTTTTAGGTTAACGGAATACCCCGACAGGCTAGAATCCCAATTGATAGGAGTTGCGCGGGCCTACGATTTAAGGTTGTTATCCGAGAAAAATCGAAAGTCTTAGTACCATTTCCTGATATTATTGCAAAGGCAGCGTACTTCTCCTCCATTATTTTTAAGACCCTGAGTGGTTGTGGCCGACCCAGGATTTGAACCTGAGCCTCCCAGCTAATAGACATGCGTGTTAACCGCTAGACCACAACAGCTGTTGCAAAAGTTTTTATTTTTATATTGTATTAATAATAATAATAATAAAGACGTTATAGGAGCATTATACAATAGTCTCAATGCTCTTACAACAATATATATATTCTAAAAGTTACTTTTAAAACTAATTACAGTTTCATTATAAGATAAAGCCTACTACATATATTAACACTAGGAACAATAACTATTAATTTTAAAAAAGAAAAGTCTTAACTGCAGACTTAAAATTACTTAACATTTCAAAGCTTCTAATTTCCTGTGGTAATGAATTGCACAGTTTTGGTGCTGCAACCGAGAATGCTCTGTCTCCATGAGTCACCGTTTTGGATTTTGGCTCGAGTAGCAGATTTTGGTCAGATGATCTCAAAGTACGAGTGAGTAGGTTTATATTTAGTTAGCAACTCAGTAATATAAACAGGCGCCTGGCCATGCAAAGCCTTGAAAGTAATTATTAGTATCTAAAAAACAATCCGTGATCGCCGTATTAACAAAGTTGTTGCTCAAACAATGTATTTACGAATAGACACATGGACATGGTACTACAAAATCGTTACACATTATTACACTAGAAATATAACAAGATATTTCTCGTTAAAGCTTTTACAACGGCAGGGACACATGCAGGATCCTAGTTTTCAATCGTTTCCTAACGAACTAAATTGAACTAGGATGGATTTTCATTTCAGTCTTCTTTAATGAATAATTTTGTCCTTTCCAGAAATACCAGTTGACTCCATCACCAGGAGAAGTGTAATGACCACGTAAGTACCTTCCATTTAAGTTGGACTGTATGCAGTCTCTATACCACCAGGCACCTTTGACACTTACGGCACAATTTCCACCCCACACGTCGTTCTCCGCGTCTTTTGTGGAAAATTTCATTTTATCGTGATAAGTTAGTGAGTCACCAGCATTGCCTGCAAAAAAATTAAGTTGAGGCCATATATACATTGTTTTTAGTCACATGACCTAGTCGCCTCCGAGAATGAAACGTCAGATGGTATGGAGGCCATGTATTTGAAACTAATAAAAGGTGCTAAAGGAAAATCTATTATACAGGTACTCAAAATATGGCAGCTATATGACGTTACGTGAAAGGATCTCTAAAACCTATAGTTTTCACTAGCGACATAAGCATAATGCCAACGACATACACAAGCGCAGACTGCGCAGTTAGCACTTCATGGTAGGTTAACCCCTTTTGTACTTAGGAAGAACAAAGCTATGTTAAATTGACCATGAAGTACGAACTGCGCTTGCGTATGTCGTTATGCTTAATATGTCACTAGTGAAAACTGGGCTTAAAGTATTTTGACAAAAACTCAACATTTACTAATTATTAAAAAAAGATAATAAAAAATACTTCAGTCAATTATGAGAAATAGGACCACCATTTATCATATAAAAAAGAGGGCGTAGCCCGAGTGTTTTAGATCTGATAAAACACGTGCTGCGAGCTTATTAAACGGCTTAAAAAACGACCCATTTGATATTAAGTTCATTGGCGTAGTACTTTTGAAAATCGATGTTTTCTAAGTCGAGAAAATCAAAGCTAATTAGGATGGAAATTTTATCACATTTGAAACCACGGACATGGTACTGATTTCCTTTGTGTTCACCATGAATTATTAATGAGTTTTTAAATATTTAGTTATAACTATATTTAGCGGGGAACAGTTCTAATGCAAGCTCTTTACTTTGTCCTATCTTTTATTTGCCACTTCAACTCGAGCTTTTTTACCTTTCAATACAATAATATTAATTAATGATTTCTTTAAAGAAACATACTTTTACATTTTTATGTACAGATGAGTTTTGTTTATCAGTAAAGTTGCGATATGAATAACTAACCTGAATAACCTCCAACGGTTAACTTGTATTTTTCTGTTTCACTCGCCACTGCAAATGTTGAGTAATCAGCATAACGTTTCTCATTCTCAAAATCCTCCAGGTCAACTCTCAGAACGTTTTGACCAGTCTTTGACAAACGGTGGATATTATCTAACCCAAGCCAGAACTCGTCATTTAAGTTTCCAAAGCCTTTCTTATACTCGTTCCATCCAAGATAAAAGTCAACACTCCCATCGTTTCTTCTTTGAAAGACAGTCCATCCTCCTCCACTTGTTGACATATCACACCTAACATTAAAGGCTCCAAGACCATCCGGATCAATGGAGTAGACACCATCTTTCCTTTCTCCTTTTTTGTACAAATCCGAACAACTCTTCGGCACTAAAAGAATACGATGAATTAATTAATTATCATTACTTATTCACCTAGTGTAAAATCTGAATTAAACTTTAACCGACTGTTAAATTGTTCTGTTTAATAACATGAAATTAAGTCACGGGGTACACGATTTTAGAATTTCCGTTGGCGAGATATATACTTTTAATGCATTTAATGGTTTAATGCATGGTCTTAGGCCCAGTTTAGACGCCGTACTTCTCATGAGCCGAACCTAATGTAAATCACGAAAATCCTTTGTTCAAGCTCATTTACGATAGGTTCACTGTAATGCAATGCAAAACATGTTGTCGAGCTTATCTTCATTGATCCCTTAGTCCTTCTGTTGAAATTGGCCGGAAATTATTTTGATGACGAATTCATTCAAAGGTTAAAACCTTACCAGAATTAATAGTTCGAGACAGGGCCGTCGAGAGGCAAAATGGCCACGAGTCAAAATCCCCCCTCCGATAGTAATTTAATATTTTAAGCCGATATTTTCCGACACGCCAAGTCACCAATCTTTGCTTATGCATGATATAGCATCAGTCAAGCTAAAAGTTCTAATATCTTTATCAACATATTATAAGAACGAAATCAGATTTAAGTATCTGTGGTACTATTGATGATGATGATGAAAACTTTATTTGAGTGTCAATGTATTTAGCTACAATAGCTAATTGGGGACACTATTTAGCTATTACAAACATTTCAATAAAGGAGGTTATGTATATATTACAAATTAATACTATATATCTATATATATCACAATATATAATAAATAGTGGTCTATATAATTTACAAATATTTAAAATTAAATAAAAATAGTTATAAAATAAAAATATCAACTAGGAAATTTAAATGGTCCACGATGTGTTTATCTTATTTTAATTACAGCATAGTCCGCAGTTTCTGCATCCACCCTCTATTGTCTTGATGATTAGTTTCGGCGAAAGGCTTTACGTGCCCGTTTAATGGGAAAATCATAACTTATAATATCTTGTAAATCATTCATCTATTCATATGCATCTTTGCAAGTTCACTGTCTATGCTCAAAACTGTAAGAAGAATGAATCTAGTTTGAATGATGGTTCTTCTCAAGATGCTCTTTATCGCGGATACTGTACGTTTAAAAAGTTTGTTCGAAGCTTTTTTTAACGGTTAGGTTATATTAGTTGTTGTTAGGTCCTGGATAACCTTTCTATCATGCACCGGGGACCTGTATGGCTTATCAAATCTAGTAATTACTTGGAGCTTATTGGGCGTAAGCTTTAACTGGTTTTGTCAGTACAGACTGAACATTAAATTGGAAAATAAAATTAAATAGGAAAAGATTCACAGATAATAATTATTCGTAATTATATGCAAAATACGACGCCGCATTGAAGTTCTGCTAAGAGTGAAACTTATGTTGATTGGGATTCTGTTTTGATAACTTTGACCTTCCATAGTTAAGTGGTCAGAGTACTGCACTAGCATCGCAGGGTCGCCGGCTCAATTCCAACCGGAAAGCCTTGATGTTGCATTTTTCACCACATGGTCCCAGTTATAATATAATAATAATAAGTTTGAATGCACACATTAAAAGTAGTAAAGAAAGGATGCTCAAAGCTGTTCATCGGGAAAAAGTTATACGAGAGTAAGATGAGGGTAAAGATAAGACAGCGATCATGGAAGCAAGGAAGCAAAGATATCTGGATAAACCCCTACACGGGCAGTTCTTCAAGAATACTGAAGCAGTAAGAGATAAAACATCATGGGAGTGGCTCAAAAGAGGAAGGTTAAAAAAGAGACAGAAGGATTGATAATGGCGGCGCAAGATCAAGCCCTAAGTACAAATAGCATAAAGTATCGGATCGATAAGCAAAATATATCTTCTGCGTGCAGGATGTGTGGGGTGAGAGAGGAGTCGATAAGCCATATTGTAGCGGAATGTAAGATGCTGGCCCAGAAGCAATACCGGCTGTGGAGACATGATAAAGTTTCGCAAATAATCCACTGGCAGTTCTGCGAGCGATACGACTTTGAAAGGGAGACCAAATGGTATAATCATGAACCAGAACCAGTGCTCGAGTCAGACAAAATGAAATTGTTATGGGACTTTAGGATCCAGACCGACCACCCTCTTGAGCATAACAAACCTGATATTGTTGTGCTGAACAAAGAAGATAGAACATGTCTGATTTTGGATATCGCCTGCCCTTTCGACACTAGAGTAAACAGCAAGGGAAAGGAGAAAATTGAAAATTACCAGGATCTAAAACGGGAGATTACACGAATTTGGAAGTGAAAAACCGTAAAAGTCGTACCCATCATGATTGGTGCGTTGGGTACCCTACCAAAGGGCTTGGAGATGTCAAATTTGTTAAAATTGTTGCAGAGGGCATGATTACTGGGATCAGCTAGGATTTTAAGGAAAGTTTTAGATACATAAGAGTGAAGCATGTTATGCCAAGGCACCTAAGGCCACGGGAAGCAGCTGATAATAATAATAATAATAATAATAATAATAATAGTCTTTAATTGTCCATCTTAAGTTAAAAAGTAGAATGGATTTACAGATTTCGTTATAATATGTTCCTATAGTAACAAATAAATAGTTATAATGCAATTATTAATATTTTTAGTAATTGTACTACTTTTTAAAAATTGGACATCTTGATTATGGCCGTGTCATAATTACGTCAGGTTTAGTTGCCATGACAACATAAGTGTAGCATATATTAGTATTTAGTATACCATCAACCTGTAAAAATGAGATGTTGACGGCGGGAGCTTTTCGATCCCCGGTTCAGCAAGAGCAAAAAAGTTCGGTCTGGATAGGGTTAAATTTTTCAAAAGCCGTCGCAGGTATTAGATAACAAAATCTCTCAAGATCTCTCAAGTATGAGAAAGACAGACAGAGACATACAGATATTTGTATGGTTATTATCAGAGTTCAATGAGTAAAGATCACTGAGTCTAAGATATTCAGGAACATTATGCAAGTAATAGTATCGTACATTAAGATGCTGAGCCGTCTATCCCTTCTCGAGGCCAAATTGTCCCAATTCAGATATTTTAGAAGATCTACCGATCTCACGTCATAGACTAGATAAGTGATTATACGGGCAGCACAATTTTGCAGCATGAAGTTGGATCCCGCTGGCAAGTCCTTTTTGTTAAGTTGTTCCACACAGCATCACAGTAGTGACAGACAGGCTGAATATTATAGTACATGTACAGTACTATACATCATTTTTAAGATGTCTAATGATAGTAATCACGAGCCTGCCTCAGATGACTTATGGAGCGACTAACTTTAGAGCAGAGCTTATCAATGTGTTCGTCCCATGTAAGATTTTCATCTAAATGAGCCTAGGTATTTTTAAAATACTTAGGTATTTTGTGGTTTCAACTCTCTTAATATCTTTATCACCAATGGTGATTAGGAGAGTTTTACCTAAATTGGACAATGTGAAAACAGTTCCGAAGAACATGAATTCAATCTGTGTAACATTTAAGCTAAGCTTAATATATATATATATATATATATATATATATTATATATATATATATATATATATATATATATATATATATATATATATATATATATATATATATATATATATATATATAAAAGATACAGACACAGACACATACACACAGACAGATAGACACAGACAGACACCGATAGATAGAAACAGACAGACAGACATAGACAGACACCGACAGACACCGACAGACACCGACAGACACCGACAGACACAGACAGGCACACACAGACACAGACAGACAGACATAAAAATACAATACAGACACACACAGAGAGACACGTACACAGACAGGCAGACACATGCAGTCAGACACATACAGACAGACACAGACAGACAAATAGACAGACAGACAGATGTGATGAATGAAGAAAGGTGGAACATTACCTAGCTGGGTGTTCTCATAAGCTGGAGTGGTTGCATCGACATCCTGTTTAAAGTAAACATAGTAATCTTTAGTATGTGATTGTCAAACATTGGTAAATAGACATGCAGACAGTTAAAACGTTTACAATAAAGAGTAGGTAAATGTATCTTTAAAATAAAGTGAACTCATAGATCGAAAGAATGCATAATTACCTGTATCATTTCAAAATAGTTAAATGATTCGTCTTTTAAAAAGTTTGCTGGTCGAAGTGATTTGTCGAGTGGCGTTGTTTAGTTGACATTTGTGCCTGTAGCATGGACTCATCTCTTCTTTGATCTCATAGTTAATGGATTTGCAAAATGGATCATAATCAGACATACATATATGAGCGCATTCAATCACACTGGACGTTTCTCTTTCTTTTATCACATTATTCACAAGTCGAGCACCTATAGAAAAAAGGAAACGAGAATATTCGATATCTTCTATCTATAATATTTTCTTGTGTGTCAAGTAATGTTATATTAAGTTTGAAAGGCAACTCATTAAAATAATTTACTAGTTTTACTGCCAATACTAGTAATACTAGTTATACTTTACTGCTTTACTTGTTTTACTGGAAACATACTGCATGGTGATTGCTCATGCAAATGCTGGCTTAAACGGCGAGAAAACATTGTAATAGCTAGAAATACGTAACATCTCTCGCTCTATGGATGGTTAAATAACGGTTGTATCGAAAATTAACACTCCTGAAAACAAAGACCTAAGACCTACGATCAACTAAGACCCCATCTTAGTTTTCTAATTACGAAAACTAAGACCCCATCGTAGTTTTAGAATTAGGAAAACTAAGACCCTTTAACCTTTCATAGAATTTCAACCGGATACATCATGAGACGACCAGGAATCTGAATTGAATACCATGGAGTATGGGTGAAATTGCCATTATTCCAACTGCGCTTTCTAATTGAGTATGGAACTTCTATTCTATAGTTTTCCCATGAAGTTACCTCGTTCAAGATCAGCTGTATGGACTCGTAACCAGTGATTTTTGAACGAGAGAACTATAGACGTTCCAAAGTGAACAGGAAAGCACAGTAACAACTTCCGCAGTGACTTGCAATGTATTTGCTTCACCAAACCGCTATTTTGACAACAATTTTGTCCGCTGAAGATTAACTGCAAAAATATGACTAAAATCCCGTCTCCTACGTCAGTACGTCGGGCAGAAAATGATCAAATAGGGGGTCTAATTTTCCTGTGTCCACTGCATCATTCCCCGCGTGCCTTTTGTTCGCGTTAATAAACAAATCACCAAAAATTATCTTCAAACCCGTCTAGCAAAGCTATAGTGCACTTGTCAAATGATAAGTGTAGGAAGGAAGGGCTGCTGCCTGCTGGTTGGCAGAACCCAGTGCTAAAGTTTCATATTGACCTTCTTGTTTCTTCGGTTTAACTGGCATTGGATGACACGAAACGTTTACACGCAGTCTAAATCCTCACAAAAGGGTAGAAAACTCTTCGGCCTAACTTTCATTTAGGCTTTTTTTGCTGTCCGATCCGACCAACAATTTTGCGTTCAACTCTTCCGTCGTCTTCAAATTTGCCCTAACGACAGATATGTTTCGAAAGTGACGAGGGTTTGCAATTTCAGATGCCAAGTGAATTTACGCGTTAAAATAATTATTGACGATATCATGGTCGATCGTCAAGCTCGTATCCTCAGAAAAATGATTCTGAGTCCCGGACAGGAATTGAACCTGTAACCTTCTGATTGCCAGTGAGACGCTCTAACCATTGAGACACCGAGAATCAGATGGAGAGCGTAGGTTACAATGATGTACTGGTTCAATTGAAATATATACTGCCTATGCGGCAGTCACTATATATATATCGGTAATGTTTTGATTTGTTAATATATATATACACTGCTGTAGTATAGGCAGTCATATATCAATTGAACCAGTACATCATTGTAACCTTCACTAGTAAAATCACTAGTAACGTATCCATACAGCAGATATTGAACGAGGAAACGTCATGGGAAAACTATAGAATAGAAGTTACATACTCAATTGGAAAGCGCTCAATGGAATAATGGCAATTTCACCCATACTCCATGGTCTATGATACTTCCAATGAGAGGTTAAAGGATCGTAATTCTAAAACTAAGATGGGGTCTTAGTTTTCGTAGGTCTATAGGTCTTATGGAACCTAAAAAACTTAACGACTTGTTTTTACTTTCGGACTTCAAATGCTTGGT
>JAYKKM010000479.1:1022500-1067500 GCA_035772405.1 Chrysogorgia sp. JL179-B06 | reverse complement strand
TTCGCTTCCCTCGGTATCTCGGCGATTCCGAGACGTCGTAGATGCGTCTCCGACTGCTTCGGTGTCCCAACTGGTTGGGAAATCACTGCCGACGTCTGAGCTGCTTCTAGACGGTAGCCCCATCTTCTTAAACCTCGACCTTAAGTTATCAACCCATTTTGCTGCGACATTTTCCAGTGCTTCTTGCTCGCTTGATCTGTCCATTTCGCAACCGAGAGCTACTTCGATCACAACACTATGTCGCAGTGTTCCCCTTACAGCTCAGCGACACTCGGCTCGGTGAGATCGCGGAAGAAAAATACCGCGACGAAACAAAAATATTCGAGAACTCTCCATAATTTTCAAACGAAACTAAACAAAACAAAACTCGTTCCCAGGAGCTCGTCGTGGTATCGTTTTCCCGACCGGGGTAAGGTTCCGGGGGCGAACATATAATCCCGAAATGACGTCACATATAGACTATCGGTAGTAAAATTCGAAATTAAAATCAGTTGTTATTTCTAAAATAAAGCATTATCGTAAGAGTTAGGGTTAGTATTAGGTGTAGGGTTAGGGTTAGGAGGATTAGGGTTATGTTGGGGTTAGGACTATGTTATAAATTCGGGATATTTATATGAAACGTCAGCCTAAAAATCAATATAATTTTTGGCATTTAAAATAAATCATGGTTGACTACAGTATTGAGCATGTTACGATTTCGAAAACATCGCATTGCTTGTGAAACGATTATAGCCCAAAAGGATTCCGGGGGGAGGGGGGCTGATCAAGGATTGTTCAGCGGTGAGCAAGCAACATATAGTTGTGGTGCTTGAAGGGATATGGCAATATAAATTAACTTTGTCTCATTAATTGAAATAACTCATAAAATGGTATAAGAAGACCTTCAACAATATTTCTGTATCTTTCTTGGTTTTTGAAATATTTCAGATAAATATGACAAAAGACAGTCTACAATCCGCCATCTTGTTGTAATATTTGACCTAATTAACTAGGAAGGTATTAACCTGATGAAACTACTCCATAGGTGACCGAATTTCCGCGGAAGGCTTTTTTAAATGTTGTGGGCCAATTGAAAATGGGAATAGTGCAACATAATCGAGTTTCTGGCTCATAATGTCGTAAGGTTGGCAAGATAAAAATTTCACTTTACCCTACTTATGACGTCACATGCATATCGAAAATAATTCCAAGATGGCGGACAGCACGCTGTCTTTCGTCAAATTATTTCGAAAACCAAAAAAGATAAGGGAAAATTGTAAAAGGTCTTGTTATACCATTTCACGAGTTCTTTCAAATGAGACAAAGTTAATTTATATTGACATATCCCTTTAAGGTTCTTTTGGTCGTTTTGAAAATTTGTTTTTTTAAAAATATTCCAAGACCACCTTAGCTTAATTGTTTAATTTAATGGTTTGTTAAAAACTCAACTTGTTGCTATAAGGTCACCTAAAAACGTGAATTTACATACATATATGTATCTATAAGATTATGAAAGTCATGTTATACTAAAAACAGTAAGTATACAAAAAAACAGTAAGTAATATAAAGTAGAGAATAACAGTTCAGTAAAATGTTTAACAACTATATCCCATGTTTTCTAACAGAGTAGGGAATAAAACTATTAGAGAAACGCTTCGTGTTACATTTGATTATAGGTAGTATTAAATCTTATCTTGCGCGTCGTAAACAAACTTGTAAAATCAATAATACAATTTCATACAAGTAAAACGATTGAATGTGGTGTACCTCAGGATCGAATTTAGGACCTCTTCTTTTTCTTCTATATATAAATGATCTACCTAACTGCTTGGCATGTTCGGTACCATCTATGTTTGTAGATGATACTAACATTACTATTGCTGCAGACAGTGTTGAAAAGACTGAATTAAAATTAAATTCTGATTTATGAACCAAAAACAAAAGAAATTAATGTTTAATTAGTGTTTTGAAACCGGAGAAAGATCCATCTAGCTGATTTGAAATATTTAAAAGTCCTCCGTCTCTTGTTTGAACTATTACTTCATATGTGTTAATATATACACTGCTGTAGTGGATGTGGGAGAGCTTCGAGCAGACAGACGACATGGAAGATTGTCAAGCTCGTATCCTCAGAAAAATGATTCTGAGTCCCGGACAGGAATCGAACCTGTAACCTTCTGATTGCCAGTGAGACGCTCTAAATAGATAGCAAGTTGTTGAGCTAATTATTTCCGAAACTTTTTTATAGAATCAGTGGCTGAAAGGAGTATGGCCAGGTTCAGGGTATTAAGAGAATTTCGTTGTATGATGAATCTAATACGGTGATTTTTAAAGCGCGTTTCTGAATCTGTTCTATTTGGGAGTGAGCCGGTATGCCAGAGTTGGCAAATATATTTGAGAATAGGTCGGACAAAAGTGACGTAAATCAATAAGAGGTCTTTAGGAGAGACTCCAGCACGTTTCAGATGCCTAAGAGAATAAAGTCGTTTGCTTGCTTTTGTGCAGATATGGTCCATGTTTATTCCAAGTTAGGTCACACGGAAGATAGATCCCATGCAAGTGAATGTTGTTTGTAGTGAGACTAGTAATGAGGGATCTTGTTTGGTGAATTGCACTCTGAGTTCTCTAGTCTTTTTGACAATTGACATTTAGCTTCATGATATTATTCAATAAAATCCTTTAACAAATTTTAATTTATCCAATTCCTCTTGGAGAGAACGGGTGGAGAATGTCTTTACGTTCGCGCGTAGAGATATTTTCAAAATGAAAATTTTATATTTTATATTATTTATTCAGTTATTATTTTATTTAAAAATCTTTATACACGGTAGCCGATATCAATCCAATGCAGGATTTTTTCATGGGGCCGTGTAGTATCATATATACAATAAAATTATAAAAAAGCATGCAAATATATATACAATAAAAATATTAGTAAGAATATTAAGTAAACATTTATATGCCAAAAGGCTTAAGATACAGTATACACATGACTCCGGCTTACATTTGTTGAGAACAATTCAGCATTGTTGCTTCTGCAGTAACCAAAAGTCTTTTTCGTCGCATTTGTGTTGGGTTTAGGCGATTATAACTTATTATTATTGCTTGATATGACAGAAAAGCTTAGTGTTAAAATAAATAAATTATGAAATAATTGAAGAGGTAGAATTGGCATTTAAAATAAATATGTTGCTTAATTCTTCACCAAATCATTTAAAATTATTATATTTAAGTCAAAAAAGCTCTAGAGAACTTTATCTCTAAGTCAAAAAAAGATCTAAAAACTTCTCTATGTCAATAAAGCTCTAGAGAACTTTTTCTTGAATAAAACAAAAACGTAAAATAGTTTTCTTGTAAAAGAAATAAAATGTAAAGTATCAATTAATCTGTAACTGTGATCAATAGTCTTATTTTATGTGATGGCCATCTGGCAGAATAATTTAAAAGATGTAAATACCTTCATTAAAATAAACATTATTACTATTACTATCATATAATTACCCCAAGAAAATGTTGATTTTTTTATATTAAAAATTTTGAACAGAAATCATGTAATATAGTATAAATTGTTTTTTGCTACTCAAGCTTTAACGCAAACTCAGAAATTTTTTTTCTGAACCCCAGACGGGAATCGAACCCACAACCAAAGAGCGAAGAACAGCGAAGGCTATCTGAGCTGGTTATATAGAGCGTCCTGAAACTTAAACTTAATAACTTAATTTATTTAACGGCGATATGCACATGGAAGTGGTTTCCCAATCGTCCGAGCCAGGCGCTCATGTTAGAAGCGTTCGACGGTTAACTAGCTAAGATCGATTATGCTAACGTTGATTTTACGGAGAGAGGAGAACCAAGAGAAAAACCCGAGAAGCACAAGAGAGAACAACTCTACTCACATACGTTCCAAGCTAGAACAGACGGTCACCCTTCCACCTCATCTATAACCTGGATTAACTTACGATTCTCAGCGCCAGCGGTGAGAGGCAGCGCGCTAACAGCTAGCACGCCTACCCGTGCTTAACCAATTGCAGGTTCGATTCCCGTCTGGGGCTCAGAAACATTTTTCTGAGTTTGCGTTAATGCTTGAATAGCAAGCAATTTACTAAATTGAAATAACCAAGATACAAGTCACATTTAATGTGTGCTTCGTAATCTTCACTGACTCTGATAATTACTTTCAAAGCTTAGTCAGGCACCTATTTATATTACTGATTTACTCACTAAATGTAAACCTACTCGTACTTTAAGATCATCTGACCGAAATCTGCTACTTGAGCCAAAATCCAAAACGGTGACTCATGGAGACAGAACATTCTCAGTTGCCGCACCAGAACTGTGGAATTCATTACCACAGGAAATTAGAAGCATTGATATTTTAAGTCAGCACTTAAGACTTTTCTTTTTTAAAATTAATAGTTTTTTGTTCATAGTTATCTTAAACTGCAATTAGTTTTATAAGTAACATTAAGAATACATTGTTGTAAGAGCATTGAGACTATTGTATAATGCTCATAATATTCTTATTATTCTTTATTATTATTAATCTTTATTATTATTATTATTATTATTAGTTTTATAAGTAACTTAAGTAACTTTAAGAATGTATTGTTGTAAGAGCATCGAGACTGTTGTATATGCTGGTAAAACGTCTTTATTATTATTATTATTAGATTTATAAGTAACTTAAGTAACTTTATGAATCAATTTATTGTTGTAAGAGCATTGAGACTATTGTATATTAATGCTACTAAAACGTCTTTATTATTATTATTATTATTATTAGTTTTATAAGTAACTTAAGTAACTGTAAGAATTTATTGTTGTAAGAGCATTGAGACTATGGTATAATGCTCATAATACGTCTTTATTATTCTTTATTATTATTCTTTATTATTATTATTATTATTACTATTATTAGTTTTATAAGTAACTTAAGTAACTTTAAGAATGTATTGTTGTAAGAGCATCGAGACTGTTGTATATGCTGGTAAAACGTCTTTATTATTATTATTATTAGATTTATAAGTAACTTAAGTAACTTTATGAATCAATTTATTGTTGTAAGAGCATTGAGACTATTGTATATTAATGCTACTAAAACGTCTTTATTATTATTATTATTATTATTAGTTTTATAAGTAACTTAAGTAACTGTAAGAATTTATTGTTGTAAGAGCATTGAGACTATGGTATAATGCTCATAATACGTCTTTATTATTCTTTATTATTATTCTTTATTATTATTATTATTATTACTATTATTAGTTTTATAAGTAACTTAAGTAACTTTAAGAATGTATTGTTGTAGTTACCATTACCATAGTCTCAATGCTCATAATATTCTTATTATTCTTTATTATTATTCTTTATTATTATTATTATTATTATTATTAGTAGTAGTAGTAGTAGTAGTACTTAAGTAACTTTAATAATGTATTGTTGTAAGAGCATTGAGACTATTGTATATTAATGCTGCTAAAACGTCTTTATTATTATTATTATTAGTTGTATAAGTAACTTAAGTAACTTTATGAATCAATGTATTGTTGTAAGAGCATTGAGACTAATATTGTATATTAATGCTGCTAAAACTATTAGTTTTATAAGTAACTTAAGTAACTTTAAGAATTTATTGTTGTAAGAGCATTGAGACTATGGTATAATGCTCATAATATTCTTATTATTCTTTATTATTATTCTTTATTATTATTATTATTATTATTAGTTTTATAAGTAACTTAAGTAACTTTAAGAATGTATTGTTGTAAGAGCATTGAGACTATTGTATATTAATGCTGCTAAAACGTCTTTATTATTATTATTATTATTATTAGTTGTATAAGTAACTTAAGTAACTTTAAGAATGTATTGTTGAAAGAACATTGAGACTATTGTAAATTAATGCTGCTAAAAGTCTTTATTATTATTATTATTATTATTATTATTATTATTATTATTATTATTATTATTATTATTATTATTATTATTATTAGACATAGAGCAGACGTGTGTTAACGCACTCTGTACATGTCCTCAGTTTCAACTAACAATTTTACTTGAATTGACACACTAACGTCGTATATTGATAATTTTATTAATATTGAATCTAAAATGATTCGTGCAAGCCTACTTGCACTGTTCGCAACCCTAATAATATGTGGATTTTGTGGTAAAGATTTCGTATCGCTGGGCAGACACTCATGGCGCTGTAAAAGCAAAGTGAACTATGAGCAAGAAACCACCACGGATGATACTCCAACAATGGAAATGCCAGCACAAGAATGTCTGCCAGTCATATCGTACACAGCTGTTAAATGTTGCTGTGGTAAAGTCTGTAAAGGACCTCGCGGCCTCAAAATGCATCAACGAAGCTGCCGAGTTATTGATGACCTTCAAGACGAACTACAACAGCAAATGACAGAAGCGTTAAATGATCAACAAAATGAGGACAACGTAGAACAAGACGATGCTGAAATTCCAACTTCGTATTGCAAAGAAAACTTCCCTATCCTAAAAAAGGGAATTAAACTACCGAAATCGCCATTACAATGGTCAACCGCTAACGACTTTTTCAAACTGACCTTTTTAAACCACCCAATCACACCGCACGATTTGAATAACAACATCAACACCATGGCAACAGTTATATACAACTACTTTAGCGAAAATTTTGGACACGTTGATAACCACAACGATGTAAATTTGAGAAAAAAGTATGCGAAATCCTCGGTCAAGGACCTGAAAATCGCCTTAAAGAAATTAAAATCAGAAAACGGAGAAGTGCTAGAAATCAAATTCGTAGCCAAGAAACTGCGCAACCTTCTTAAACCTAATAATGCCGATCAAGATAACATCAACAGTCAAAAGTCAGCGGAAATTGATCATGACAGTGTAATTACTAAAATCTTCTGGGGTTATAGTTAAAAGAGTTTTTAAAAAGAAAATTTGCTCACTTCCATCATTTAATATGGCTCAATGCACATCATACTTCACTAAGACATTCTCTGCCATCAACCCAAATAAAGCGTTCAGCATCCCAAGCTGGATTCCAAAATTTGCTTCACCTCAAAAGCCATTTAATCTCGACCCCCCGACCTATCAAGAGATTACCAATGTCATCCGTAAAATGAAACCGTCTGGCTCACCATGTCCACTTGACCAAATATCTATAATCTGTTTTAAACGCTGTCCCTACTTACGTTCCTATCTATCCGACATAATCCACTCAGCCTGGTCTCACGGCGCTGTCCCTTCTGATTGGAAAAAAGCATGTACAATACTTACACACAAGAAAGGAGAGACAGACGAACCAGCAAACTTTAGACCAATAACACTTGAATCCATTCCACTTAAAGTTTTAACATCGTGCATTCGCAATAAAACATTTCAATTTATTGCGGAAAACAAGTATATAGAACAGAATATCCAAAAAGGCTTCACCCCAAAACTTTCCGGAACACTAGAACATACAGCTCAGATGGCGCATATAATCAACAAAGCGCGCACAAAACAACGATCTCTCGTCATAACATTACTAGACCTAAAAAACGCATTTGGTGAAGTCCATCATAACCTTATTCGCGAAGTCCTTGATTTTCACCATATCCCTGATCACATAAAGAATCTCATTAGTAGCCTCTATACCGATTTCAAAACTTCCATCATCACAGATGAATTCAACACCCCATTCATCACTGTTGACCGAGGTGTGCTCCAAGGCGATTCTCTCAGTCCTCTCTTGTTCAATATGTCGTTCAATACTTTTATTCAACACATCAAGTCTGAAAAATACGGTCAACTTGGCTTCCGGAAACCAAACGATAGTACTACCTTATTCAACCCAATCCACTGGTTACAATTTGCAGACGACCGTGCCGTTATCAGTGGTCAAGAAAAAGAAAATCAAATGCTTCTCAATCGCTTTACGATCTGGTGTCAGTGCATGGCCAACATGATTATACGTGTGGATAAATGTTCAACATTTGGCATTAAAAAGGATTCAACAAAATCGGTCCAATATCTCCCCAAACTGTTTGTAAATAACCATCTCGTACCACGTGTTGAAAATGGGAAATCGTTTCGTTACCTAGGCCGCTACTTTGACTTTAATATGTCCGAAGAAAATCACAAATCTGAGCTACACGACACACTAACCGACATCATGAATGAAATTGACGAACTGCCATTACATCCAAAAAATAAAATTATGTTGTACAGCCGCTACGCACTTGCAAAAATCTCTTGGCACTTCACTGTTTCTGACATAGGTAAAACCTGGGTGAATGAAAAACTAGATGGTATTGCGTCGAAATATATACGGAAATGGCTTGAACTTCCCATCTCAGCAACACTTAGCAACGTCCTACTTCCTCGCAGTAAGTACGGTCTAAATATCATTCTCCCTTCAACGAAATTTCTTCAATGCCAAACTGTTTCGCGAAAAGCTTTAAAATTATCACCAAATGAAGAAATTAGAAACCTATGGACTGTCACAAGTAATCACAAGAGTGTGCAATACGACAAGTACAAAAACACAAAGGACGTACTAAACACTTTCAGAAAAGAACACGAAGAAAGGGCTTCAACATCACCTTATTTCACAAGGTTCATTCTTTTCCAACATCATTAAATATTCGACTCTCTCGTTCAACTCCACATGGTCCTCAGTCCAAAGCAAACTCCCTAAGAACATATTTAACTTCACTATCCGATACATCAACAACACGCTTCCGACTCGCAAAAACCTTGTGAAATGGGGAATATCACCTACATCTGACTGTTCATTCTGCTTGCAACCTGAGACCCTACTTCACGTCATTGCTGGTTGCCAAACATACCTAAACGAAGGGCGGTTTACTTGGCGACATGACTCTGTTTTAAATTTTATTGCCTCCTCACTCAACTCCGTACAAAATTATAGCCTCTACGCTGACATACCTGGCTACATCAGCCCATCTGTTCTCACCGGAGATAGATTACGCCCCGATCTTTTGGTAACAATCGAAAACAAATGTATATATATTCTCGAACTCACAGTCGGATTTGAATCCAATCTACTCAATAATGCCACCCGTAAGAGACAGAAGTATCAGGAACTAATTACGGAACAGAACAACAAATTATGAACAAGTTAAATTTGTGAATCTGTCCATCAGCTCACTCGGAGTCTTCAGTCAACCATCATTAGAATTTATTGAAATGCTGAAAGATCTCAAATTTGACGAACGTTGCCGAAAGTACTTCATGGAAAGAATAATTAACATTTGTATAAGAACCTCATACTATATTTTCTGTAAACGTAACAAAACCTGGGACAACCCAGCACTAATGCAAAACTAATATTATATATCATATATATCGTTAATTCAAGTAGACATTGGTGAACTACCTGTAAAAGAGAGGTTTATCATTGTAGTATATATCAATTATGAATAAATAAAGTTTACATTATTATTAGTTTTATAAGTAACTTAAGTAACTTTAAGAATGTATTGTTGTAAGAGCATTGAGACAATTGTATAATGCTGGTAAAACGTCTTTATTATTATTATTATTATTATTAGTTTTATAAGTAACTTTAAGAATGTATTGTTGTAAGAGCATTGAGACTATTGTATAATGCTCCTAATACGTCATTATTATTATTATTATTATTATTATTATTATTATTATTATTATTATTATTATTATTATTAAATCCCGAGTTACTTACATTTTAATGTTGTGCTGTATACTGTTATGTGTTTTTATAGTTCTATGTATTGATATTATCGATTCAAGTAGCCGATTGTAAATTACCTTAAAAAGCGAGATTTACAATTGTATATGTAAAATCTAAATTTAAGTTTAATAAAGTTTCCATTATTTAATATAGGTTATGTAATGTAGCTAAAAACACGTAAAGGAATTTATAGAAAACCCTAAAATACTATCCATATTTTTATCAGTTTTAAAAGATTGTTTAATTAAAATATACACTTCTAAAGATATATACATCGTAGCACAAAATGATAATAGTTTATCAAAGATTACGAATTGACAATGTAAATGAGTACGTCAACATATGATCATACATTACGTGTCTCGTATTTTCTCCACAACGCGTTTCAAAAATTATCATATTCACAGCGTGTTCACACGAAAAATGACGAAATTAAACGACCTCAATTAAAACGTTTTCAATGCTGAAAACAATTATTATCTTTCAATCGTTTTTGCTATTGAAAACGTTTTGAATACTGAAAACGATATCTTTCAACCGTTTTTGCTATTGAAAACGTTTTCAACTGCGTCGTTTTGCTTTTTGAATTCCTGTGAACAGATCAACCTTGAAACGCTAAATATTCAAGATGGCGACTAAATTAAAGTTCAAATGATAATATTCTTGTTCTCTGAGAGCCTGACTAAACCACTGATTACTATAATAATTACAGACGGCTAGACACGCGAATTGTTCCAAATGATTAACTAAAGAAATCTTGCGCTTTAAAAAATGAAGTAATTAATGACGCGTTAGATGTGCGAAGTTGATCGTCCCGGACGTGACTGACGTTTCGACGGCCTCAGCGGCTGTCATCAAACATCGAAACGTCAGTCAACAAACAATAGTCTTTCTCAAGACTACAACAACCTGGACGATCAACTTCACACATCTAATGATACTCCTAGCTTCAAACCATTTACTTTAATGACGCATTGTTGCAAAGCATTGTGGTTTCAGCTAGTTCCTAGTCCCTTTTCATCACGGTCAGATCACTTGGAATAAGAGATTGGATCAGACGTAAGAGACTGCATCGAGTAACCCATTGTTCGAAGCTACGAAAAATAAAGCCATAAAACATTTCGCGGCGGTTATCTTGGAGATATCTCTGTCGGAGGCGGTTATCTCTGTCATAGAGCCGTAGTTTGTGTACACACGAAAACCTTCCACAACTGATTCATTAGTATATTCTCTGTCACCTATAGTAAAACTATATCAGCGTGGTTCCAAAAATGGTTCCGAGGTTTTTCAATTTCAAAACAATAGGAGATGCTCTCTATCTTTATGCAGATTATTATTTTTATTAGCTTGCCATCAAGTTATATAAGTAAAAGTACTAATACTAAATAAACGTTTGATGGCTGGGAAACCGCAACAGCATGGCAAATTACTGCGGCCGCAGAACTAAAATACATGCAATAATATTCACAAAAGACAATATATAAATGGCAGCAGCATATTTCGTCTATTAGACTTCGAGAGTTGTTGCACTTTGGACAGATAGTCTTGAGTGTACGCGGATCGTCACAGTCATATAACTTTTCTAACGCAGTAAAATGGTATTAAGTAGTATACTTAAAGCTAGAACTTCAGATTAGTCATGCTTAAATCTAGCTTTTCAGCTAGTGTGTTCCAAGTTCTAATTGTTCTTATCCAAAAGAATCTCTAGTGGGTCGTCGTTTTGCATCGTGGAACTACGTACTTTAGCTGTGCTGCTGTTGCTGAATGATCTAGTGCATCTGGTGGTTTTCTTAAGCGGGAGATAGGAAGAGCTGATTAAGCCATGAACGACTTTGAAGTAGTACACCAGATCTGTCCATCTGACCTGAACAATAATACATCGCTAATAGAAATACGCAAGTACTTTTAAGGCTGCTTTCCAGTGCTGCCTTTTTCAACCCGTACGTAACCGTACGTAAAAAGTTGAATATGGTTTAACTATATACAACTTTTTACGTATCTTGAACTATACAACTTGTTACGTACGTTTAGTACGTACGCGTGGGAAAACGCAGCACTGGTTAGCAGCCTTTACAGGGGCGACACTCCACTCTAAAAACCAGTATTGCTTAAATAAACGTTCTCTGTCACATTACATGAGAATGGGAATTACTTTTCTTCTAATGTTTTTAGTTTTAGAGAAATTTGGCATATATATATATATATATATATATATATAACATGAAAACACAAGTTTGAGTTACCTCATAAGAACTTTATTCACGACAAATTTGTTTCGTATGGCAAGTGCGAAGCTTGCCACACTCATCAGGTGAATGTTGCGTCTGGTGATATATCAGTATATTTGAGATGTTTGGTTGATATGTGACGTCGTGTTGTTTATGTCGGTGTACATGGATCGTGTTACGAGTGTGGGAAATTATTATTACATAGCAAATGTTTCTTACGACGTCTACAAGTAGATATTAGTTCGTTCCTTTTGTTAAGGGAGCTTAATTCGGGGTGGCAAATAATAATGAATTATTACGATGCAATCTTTGCCTTTACGAATAAACAACACGACGTCACATATCAACCAAACATCTCAAGACTCAAATATACTGAAATAACACCAGACGCAACATTCACCTGAATTCACCTGACGAGTGTGGCAAGCTTCGCAATTGCCATACGAAACAAATTTGTCGTGAATAAAGTTCTTATGAGGTAACTCAAACTTGTGTTTTCGTGTCATATTGCTCTGTTTCGCCATTGAGCACTCTACTCGTATGATTTTGTACTCGATACTAGTAATCAACACATTTATCTATATCTAATATATATATATATATATATATATATATATATATATATATATATATAATATATATATTTATATATATATATATATATATATATATATATTATATATATATATATATATATATATATATATATATATATATATATATATATATATATATATATATATATATATATATATATATATATATATATATATATATATATATATATATATATATATATATATATATATATATATATATATATATATATATATATATATATATATATATATATATATATATATATATATATATATATATATATATATATATATATATATATATATATATATATAGCAATAATATATATAGCAAAGTGAAAAGGTGGTAAACTGCCAAGAATTTAGTGACAAGATACTGACGTTTCGAGCGGAGCCCTTCATCAGAGTAAGACGAGATAAAATAAAATAAATAGGGCTTATATAATGCCAAAAGGGTGTCACAGGTAGAAAGTAGCCAATCAAATGCACGGGAAATAAACTAACTAATAATTAATGAGATGGGAAAAGTTAAATCATTTGCTATTTTTAAAGTCGATCAATAAGCAGACTGAGGGGGTGGGAAAAATGACAGGTCCAATATTCAAGGGGATTAGGCGATAATAATAGAAGCAAAGACTTGAAAAGCAATGAAAGTGCATAAGCTAATAATAAAAAGTTCCAAGCAAACTAAAATAATAAAAAACTTTTAGGAAGTTAAATAAAAGAAAAACGTTCGTTAAGACCAAGAGGATGTGTGGTGCCAAGTTTAAAAATGAGACGCTTTTCTTGTCGCTTGCGGTTATCGTTGCCACCGGAAATGGGAAGGATGGCACAGACTTTCATGTCTGAAACCAAATGGTTGGAGCTGTTGAAATGGCGGGCTACAGGTTTGTCACCATCATTGATCCTCACGGAACGAAGATGTTCAGCAAACCTGTCTGAAAGACGTCGCCCAGTTTCACCGATGTAGATTTTAGGGCATTTATCGCAAGAAATGCAATAAATTATGTTGGTGGACGTGCATGAAAAAGCATGACGGATTGTGTGGTCGAATTTGGGGGCAGTAATAACTGTAGTGGGATTGAGAAAAGCGCATGTGTTACAGCGGGAACGGCCGCAAGAAAATGTTCCCGCTGGTGCCGAGGTATTTTGTTTAAGGGCACTATGTACTAAGGAGTCACAAATGTTTTTATTACGGCGAAAAGATACCAAAGGGTTGTCGGTGAAAATGGCTGACGTCTCAGGATCATTTTGTAAAATGTGAAAATTCCGATTAATAATATTTTTAACTTTAAAATTGAAAGGATGAAATGTTAGAACTAAAGGAATTTTATTGTTTGAAACTCGTTCCAAAGATGGTTCAAGGGCGTCTAAACGGGGGGACGAGAAAAGCTTTCTGAACGGCGAGGTCTAAAAAGGTTGGTAGGATAACCACGTTGGACAAAAAAAGATCTCATTTCCATTGATTTGACTTGAAAATCTTGGTCGTCGCTACATAAGCGGCGAAGACGCAAGAATTGAGAGTAAGGGATGGATTGCTTAGTGTGGTTGGGATGAGAGGATGAAAATAGAAGATAACTATGGGAGTCAGTAAGCTTGTACGAGACCGACGTTTTCAGCGAATCACCATTAATCGAAATTAAAATATCAAGGAACGACACAGAGGTCTCGCTGATTTCCCACGTGAACTTCAGAGCAGGATGAAAATCATCAACAAAGTTGATGAACTGCTCTAAAAGGACACGTATATAATATATATATATATATATATATATATATATATATATATATATATATATATATATATATATATATCATATATATATATATATATATATATATATATATATATATATATATATATATATATATATATATATATATATATATTGGTGGTTGTCGTGACCTCAGTTACACCCGACTGACGAACTCTATAAGTTCTGGACTGTCTCTCATTTTCAAGAGATTATCTCGCGTGCAAATGTCGTGTAAAGAAGACGGTCGGATTTTGCCGTTCACTTCCGTCACCACGGTCATTCGGAGCACATTCGAGTCCCGTCGCGGCTGGAACGTCTTAGTATTGAACAAACACTGACACACGGAGACCATCGCGCGTCGGAAGTCATGCTTGAGGAAGGTGTACAGCAGGGGGTTGAAAAGACTCGTGCCAAATCGGAAGAAGTCGAAAACGTCCGCAAGCTTCTCGGGAAATATCGCGTTCTCACCGAGTTGAATCTGGAAAAGAGTGATGTACCAGGAAAGCCAGCAAACGACGAAGATGCCCAGCATGGACGCGAAGATGATGAGGGCGCGCTTATCGGTGGCGATCGATCGGCTCCGCGGATCGGCGGCCAACTCCGCTTGCTTCCGAATGTTTCTCACCTGCCGTCGGATGACGGTGAACATGCGGGTGAAGCAGAAGAGCATGACGAACAGCGGTATGGTGAAGAAAAGGAGGAGACCTGTGATTTGGTAAGGCGTTTCGTATTTCTCTTTTTCGCGAAAATCTGTGAGGTTATGATTCACGAGGTCCAACCAAGAGAGCTGGATGATGGCGTAAAAGAGAGACACAAGCCAGACGATGCCGATGACGACGCACACCCGTCGCTTGGTAACCATACGATAGTAGCGCATCGGGTACATGACGGCGACGTAACGCTCGAGCGTCACGACCAGGATGTGGGCCATGGTTGAGACCGCGATGCAGCGATACAGCGCCGATGACGTGAGGCAAACCTGGTAATAATTAGTGACAGAGCAGAGGAGGAAGAGTGGGATAGAGAGGAGACCGGTCATGAGATCGGACACGGCTAGACTGACGAGGAAGCAGTTGGTCTTAGTTCGCAGGTAGTCCTTGCGCACGAACAGTGCGATGACGAAGACATTTATGGCGACTATACACAGAGCGAGTAGTATGAGGAAGGAATCGTATACGGGCTTGAAGATGCCTCCAATATCGTCGGGCTCCGTCTCGTTTGCAGACGTCGCGTTGCTCATTACTCTATATACGCTTGGTTACCGTTGCTCGGTTACGTAATGCCGTGTATTGGTTGATGGCTATATATCGATGCCTTGTTTAGCTTTTACGGGTTTGGCTTGCCAAGGAATCTTCTGGATCTCACGAATCTCTATCTGAAATAAGATATTGGACATAGAAAATATCGTTAGTAAGGTTTTCACATTCTCGTACCCAGGGTCTTATCTCCGCTCCCCGCCAGCCCCCGGGTTTTTCCGATAGCTATACCACAATGCGTTTTCGTATTTGCGAGCCCCCAGGCACACAGCCCACTATTCTTGATGTCATCCTGTCTTGCCTGAATGCCGCCTGATAATAATGCCAACTAGATCTCGATATATGCGATTTTTGTTAGTGAAGATGATTTTGAGAATGCACTGTATGTTCAGCGGTGTCATCGTTTAAGCGGTTGCTATTAATAGCTCAAAATGCGGACAAACAACCTGTTGCGCCGGTTAACCTTTCATGTTACTCCATCACCAAATGAATCGAGGTATATAATCGTCATGAAATAACCGCTAACCCCAAAACAACTTAAGATCCTAACCCTAACCCCCCACCTAATGAGTTTTCTAACCCTAACCCCCGCCTTAAGTGTCTTCCTAACCCTCCCACCTCGATTCCCTTGATGTTATCCGGTGTCGATGTTTATATTGGTGATGGAGTAACATGAAAGGTTATCCGTTGCGCCGTGAGCTTAGCCACGAGTTCAGTATATATGGCAATGCAGGTAATGCAATAGGTTTATATTAAAGTGCCTGTCCGTGGTTTGTGCCAATCCGGTATTTGTGATCTTTGGAATATCTTGGAAAGAATTGTAAAATATCTTGTCGTGCGAAAATTTCATCTTTATATACCTTTTTATCCCGCTAAAGAAATTTACTATTCACAGGAAATAACGTCAGAGCAGGGACACGCAAATCACTGGACACTGATTCAACAGTGAAATATAATGAAAGTTTGAGAATTTAGCGAATTTTGTCTGTTATTGTTAACATGAGGTAGTTAAATTTCTCACGAAATTGTACAATGATAACAATAACAGAATAGCACCTTGTCGAGATGACATCAGTACCCATGTTTGTCCGCATTTACCCATACTTATTGCGTCCATAACAAAAGAAAATAGCTCATTTGCAACATTTGTGAGTCAATTTTGGTTTGGTTAGACCGCTGGTCTAGAAATCCAGAGCAATAAGCAACGAAAACAAAGCTTGACTTTTGCTCTGGGACGTACGAAGACAAAACAACGAGAATTTTTCTTTGTTTCTTCTTTTGTCTTGCTCTTGCCTTATGCTTATGCTTATGCTTCTTATGATTATGATTATGTCCATCTTTATGTCGAAGGCTTGACTTCATTCCTTTGTTTTGCCTTTTGTCTTGTCCTTATGATTACATTATGTCCATCTTTATGTCGAAGGCTTGACTTCATTCCTTTGTTTTGCCTTTTGTCTTGTCCTTATGATTATGATTATGCTCTCGTGTGAACCAGGCTTTAGGGTTCAGTTGTATTTTTATACACACTTTAGATCCGACGCGAATGCTTTATCGTATATTTTTGAGATGAAACAATAACTGGAATGTGCATAATCGTTACTTGAATATCGGGAAGTTATAATTCTTTCCCATAGGAGTTGAAATGTCAAGGGTGAATTTTAAATAATTTATTTTGTTCTCTCTTGAACTGAGAGAATATCTGATCGCTTTCGTTTCCTAAAAGTGTGAACGAAGAGAGGCCTTTCCTGTGTGAAGCTGTCCCTAAAAATACCATGTACAACACAAAATGGGTTATGACTATAATTGTTCGCGGAGTGACAGCAAAATCGAAGAAATAAGATAGCATGAAGTAACATGGAGACGGCTTGCACAAGATAGAAGATTTAACAGACGTCGCAATGCCACAATTGTCGACCTGTACAGTTAGCAACTGGCTGTGCAAGTTTATTTGTGAAGAACACGCGAAGAGGAATGGCGAGAGATACCATCCTAAGACTTTGTATTTGATTGTATGTGGTCTTAATCGGTACTTGAATGATGTAAAAGGGGAGGAAACGTTCAGTGTTATGGGCAAAGATGATAATTATAAGAGGTAGGTCACATTTGTTTTTGTATGCTGTCTCGATTACTTAAAGTACTGTTCTTATTTGTATTTAATGGCGAAGCAATTACTATTCCTATTTCTTATCTATGGTGTTATTTCTTGCGAAGGTTCACGCCGTTTCGTAAAACACGTGGTGCTGAAATGAAGGATATGCGAAATGAAGGATGCGACGAAATGTGAGTTGAATTGCAATAATTATTGGTTTGTTGTTTTTTAGTTGGTGAGCACCACTCTCCTCCGCAGAGGCTTCTTGCGCTTTTTATAGAGTTCCAATAATCGGGGTTTACAGAGGTATACATGTGACTTGCTTGAATATGCTGCATTTTGATTGCTTCTTAACCTCATTAATTATTCATGATTGTATGAAATGCACTTTCATTCCTTTTCAAGTTTTTGTTTCTTACCGCTTTACAATCGCATAGTCCCTTGAGTATTGGACCTGTCATTGCACCCTTGACTAGTTCTACCCTCCCCCCCTCAGTCTGTTTGCTGATCGACTCACTGTAAAAATAGCAAATGGTTTAACATTTTCGCATCTCATTAATTATTAGTTTGTTTAATACATATAGTCAAATACATATATGGAAAAAGTGACTGCCCCAACCGTGAATCGAACCCTGGTCTCCGAATCAACGATTCGGCGCTATGACCTTTGAGCTATTGAGACACGCTCAGAACAGTCAGTGATTTCTCCATATACATATTAAATTCGCCGCTTTCACTCGACACCAACAGGCAGACATCTCACCATAACGTGGAGCAAGGCCCCTCGAGCGCACTTCCCAAATTAGCGAAGCGATACACAACTTCTTGTATACAGAGGGCTTTAAGAATAATAATTAATATTTGAGAGGATTTAATATAGTCAAATACATATATGTATTTGTCACTTTTTCCATATATGTATTTGACTGTATTAAATCCTCTCAAATATTAAATATATATTTATATATAAGCATTTATTTCATTTCATCTCGTCTTACTCTGATGAAGGGCTCCGCTCGCGAAACGTAACTTTTTCGTTCTCAAAAATCTCGCCATGAGTTCATCACCTTTTCTCTTTGCTATACTGATCCAAAACATTGCCTACGCAGCACCAACCTCGTTCCCAGGGAATTTTGCCTCCAATGTGGAAGGTCGGCGAAAATGGCCCTGGGATCGTCTGGTCACATGACACCCAGAATTTCTGGGTGTTTAGATATGATCATTTTTGTATTCTTTGTTCCATTGCCTTTCTTGCCTTTGTCTACTTTGTTGACCTGAATAATTGAGAAATATTCAATGCTCTTCAGAGTTGTTCATGTCAGCATTCGTCGACATAAAAGCAGTTAACAAGCTTAATAATCCACCATACATCCATGGTTATCTCTTACAAAAGGTATGAAGAAGCATATATCCAATTTAGCGAAAGCTATCACTTCTAATTTGCTGTAAAATTTGAAGACAGCATTCAGATTTAGATGAATAAATTATACTCGGCTGAATTAATTGAATTTTATGACAATTAAGCCTGCAATCGCATTATAGAATGGACCAGCCGATCCCAGGGCCATTTTCGCCGACCTTCCGCCGTGGATGAAAAATGCCCTGGGTATGAGGTTGACGCAGCACCAGCCCTTCCGGGTGTGGGGTGTGGTGTGGCGTGTGGTGTGGCAACTGCCCCAAGGCCCGGACCAAATAAGAGGCCCTAAACGATAGCCACCATAAAAATCCTAAACATAGAATTAAGCTTCTAGGGCACCACCTTACCACTATTTTACCACCTCCTTTCCACCATTTTACCACCACCTTTCCCTGGACCTATCTTGGCTCTCAGCGGCGCTGCGCAGCACTCTACTTTTTTTACTACTCTCGAGCAATTACACAGTAGGCTGAGCGACCGCATGCAACGCAGGTGAGGTTTGCCTTTTCATCTGAGCCATGAGAAGCTCATTTTTACTATATACTCTACTATATTAGTTTATCACTTTTTCGATTAACGGAGACCCCTGACTGGAATGTCAATTACTAAGTAAGTAAACTTCATTTCATTTTCAACACTAGCTTCCATTTATTTTAGATTTAGGTTGCCCTATTAATCCGAGCCAGAGGCTCCCGTGTTTTAAGCGCTCGACTATTCAGTTTATCACTCTTATATAGGTGAACGTAAAACCCAACGCTGATAGCGATTCCGAGGGCTTACGATTTACAGTCGTTTTTTTGAGAAGACCCGAAAGTCTGCTAGTATTGTTGCAAAGGCAGCACCTTCTCCTCGATTATTTTAAGACCCTGAGTGATGGTCCGACCAAGATAGATATCTTATTGACTAAAAAATTGCAGCTATGAGCTGAATTAAGATAATATATATATATATATATATATATATATATATATATATATATATATATATATATATATATATATATATATATATAGTACAATATCTACAGACACGTGTTTCGCTGTTCCACAGCTCATCAGTGTAGCTTGGTACAATCTAGATATGGGCACGAGTACTAATTATACACAAACGATTGCCAGTGACAACCGCTTGTGGGATAAACAGCGGTCATGCGCACATCCAGAGAGCGTGAAGCGGTATATATATATATATATATATATATATATATATATATATTTATTATATGGCACAAGCTACTTCCGGTAAAATTGCGTGCTCTGATTGGCTGAGACACGTCACGTGCCGGTCCGTTATTTCCCGTAATGGACCGGTCCGGATTACAGATTTTGTCAGCCATTTTGTTTGCCATTTTGTTTACAAAGGAGCGAACAACAATAGGAAACTTTGAAAAGCAGCAAAAATTGAACGAATTTAGTAAATTAAGCACTAAATCATGTACGAGTCGGACGATGAACAATCTAAATGAGAGTCTTACTATCATGAAAGCAATAGAAGAACAAGAACAAGATTGAAAATGACGATTCTGTCACTCAAAACGTATGTAAAGTATGTTGTTTAAAAAAGCCATGCCATATAATAAACCTCTTATTAACCTCGACCGCTTGGTCATTACGGGAAAATATCAGACCTCGTTCTGATATTTTCTTGTAATGACCGCGCTCTCGGTTAATAAGAAGTTAATATTTAAAAAACAACATAATTAACTATATACGAGTATTAAAACTCTTAAAACTCTTCTTAAATCGGTCTGTACTCTGTGTCTGTGTTAATCCTAAGCATTTATAAATTTACGCATTTTCCTTAGATTTACTGAAGTATTGTTTACAGTAGGTAATAATTTGTGTAGTTTATCATGAGTGTTATCGTTCAGGATTTGCTGGACTAATAGCTTGACGAGTTATTGGTGAGTTTTTGACGGCGTTGAGAGAGAGGGACTAATTCTGCTATTGCTAAAGCATCACATGCTGCTTATAGAGCTGCATGTGATGTTTCGTTAAGGTTTGAGGAGCAAATCTATATGAGTAACTTTATACATTAGTTTAATTTAACTTTATACATTAGTTTATTATACATTAATTGTAATTTACGTTCTTTCAAAGTCTTCCACCCAAGCTCACACCTCTGATTGGCCGCATGTATATTTGTACAACCAGTATATTATATTGATGCGAGCCAGCGCGCTATTGATTGCTCTGCAAGTATCCATGTTTCTCGTTTAAATTTTCAACAGTATTACCTTTTAATACTTTGGAAGAAACACCCTTCAGTTTGCTTTAACGAATACGACGGTACGCTTAATTTTGTCCAGCCCTCCCATGTAGGAGGGCCAGCCCTTTAATGGAGTACGTTTACATGGAAACAGGGGTGGCGCCAGGAATTACCGACTAATTGTTAATTTTTCCCCGACAGGGGGCTAAGGTTCTCCGACGGGGTGAAGCCCTGGCGCCACCCCTGCATGGAAAATTTTAGTCAATGGCGAGATCTCGCCAAGGAGGACTGCATTCTTCCTCTCATATAATTATTAAACAAACAAATTTTACAAAGGATTTGAGAGGCAGGATCTAGTGGGGTAGTCAGAAAATTTGCGATGCCCGCTGATTCAAAATTTACGCAAATTTGGTTTCGGGAGGCGCATACCCCAGTGGTTCCATTTTTATCTTACTGATCGTCGCCAACGTGTTACAATTCTTGGTGCTACTTCTTTACCTGTCAGCTATGGTGTGCCCCAAGGTTCTGTATTCTTGGCCCAGTATTATTCCTCGCGTATACAAACGACCTTCGAGATGCTGTTAACTCGAGTCAGGTCGCCATGTTTGCTGATGACACAAGATCTTCAAGGCGATCAAGTCAGTGAACAGTCAGCTCGAGCTAACAAACTCTTGCGTTGCATCAGGAGGAACACGCGGTGTATCCACAGTATTGTGGTGAGGCGCACAATATATCTAGCACTAGTACGTCCTCAATTAGGTTATGCAACACAAATGTGGGCACCGCAGACCATTGGGCCTAATTGCAAGGTATAGAAAGAACTCAGAGACGTGCCACGAAATATATTCTAAAATTACCGTTTTCTTGTTCTGATAGCTATAGTTCTAGATTGCAATCTCTGTCACTACTTCCAATTACTTATTGGCACGAATACTTATGGTTTAGTTAATTTAAATTCTTACATCTTACCACTCGTTATGGTATCAGACCAACTAGGTCATCGAGTAACGTTAATGTTGTAAAATATGTAATTCCTAAACAGAAATCCTACTTTATAAGATCAACCCGGATATCGAACACTTTAGCAGATGAACTTAACTTGACTATGGCCAGCCTTAATTGCCTTGTTTAAATCCGTTATGCTCAAATACCATATTTCACATCTTTGAAAACTATACTTTTAACATGTGAAAATCCTCGAACATTCAAAACAATCTGCTTACAATGTAACTGCTCTCGCAGCTTTATGCGTCCCACTTCTTGCTGTTATTAGTATCTTTAGTTGGTATTTCTGTTGTTATTGTATAGGTTTTGTAGTTATAGCATTTCAAATCATTTTATTATTTTTAATTTTTGGGCCCGCAGTAATTGGCATTTTGCTGTTGCGGTTAACCTGCCATCTATATACACCGTAATATATTATATTATAATGGCGAAATATGGAAACAAAATGGGGAAAAAATAAAAAAATGAATTGCAGTGACGGGGACAGCAATTTGTCAGCAATTAAAGTTGTCGTGTACGTTCGCGGCAAAGGGCCCAAACATTTTTAATTTTGTAAGGCCTGGGAGTGCATTTGCGGCGATTTCTTGCAAGACATTTCTAAAATATGTCAGATTACAAACGATGCATATGTACATAAAAAGTTAATCAAATACATTAACAACTCAAAGCTAAAACTGAACTGGGACAAAATTCTAAATTGTCCGGCAGACAGGAAAAGATGGCGAATATAAATGTACACAATATTTGTATTCTTTGTTTTAATCCGAACTCAATGAAAGTTCATAGTATAGTATGGGGAGCGAGCGAGCTGAGAGGCGGCTGTTTTTTTAGGCTAAGTTTCGACACTAAACACACATTAGAACACAAGGAGTTTATGTCTGGCAGGGGACAGCAGTATTGTTTCAAATATATTTATCTAAACATAGTCCAAGGAGAAAGCGGCACAGTTGGGGCGTCTTGAGGAGCGCATTGGCACAACGGCTATAAACCAGAGTTCAATATCTATATCATGCAGTTGGTGCACGTGTGTATACATAATTGAATAGCATCAATTTGGCCCAACGTAAATTAATCAGATTAGAGTTCATGAAAAGCTTTTGGCGTCTGAATCAATTAAGAACAGCTGGGTTTTTTTCGGAATAATTATTATATGACTTCCCCAATCGGGAAGCAAACCCAAGGTCTCTGCAGTTTAACTAGCCTGGGGAAACAGACGGCGTTTTCGCTCCTCGTCCCGGTCCCGAGGAGCGACTAAGGTCGTCTGTTTTCTCAGGCTATGGTTTAACGTATATAACAGCGAGCTCTTACTACTTTCGTCCTGACCGTCGTGTCTCAGTAGCTCAGTATAAGAGCGCTGGAAATTGGAATATATATACGTCGTTAAACCATGGAGACTTGCGTGGGTTCAATTCCCGGTTCATGGGGCATGCAGTCAAATAAATTTTCAAAAACACTTAGTTTATGAATATGAAATGTATCATGAGTGAAGCTTACAGGTGCGATTCCTGTCAAGGACTCAGAAACTTTTTCTGAGGATTTGATCTTGACGATCGTCAAGATATCGTCAATATATATGTGTATATATATATGAGTGAATTAAACGAAAATGAAATCTCACTCTTTGACCGCGACGTCTGGCCTTCGCTCGAAACGTTAAGCCTGCACGTATATAATGCATGACATGACCGCATGTAAATTTCCTTGAGAAGTTTTCCCTCGCATGCAGGCTAAAAGGGAGGACTCAAAAGGGTCCTTCCCACCTTAACCTTGATTCTAACCTTAAACAAACTATAGCTAACCCTAACCTAACGGCAAATTTAAAGATCAGACAAAAACAGAAAGGTCCTTTTCAGTCATCTCTTTTAGTCATCTTTTTTTCTTCGTTATTTTAGAAGTTTCTCATTGACCAAGAGCGCGCCTTGTTCATCTGATCATGCCAGCTTGTGAGCAAGAGAAACTTGTTCGTATGCATGTACGCTTGTCAAGAAAACCTTGACAAGAAATAAAAATAGACGTTTGTGGGCAGTCGCCTAACACAGGTTCATTCGCGATCATTGCTGCATAAGAAAATCAATTTCAACGTTTACACGCGCAGTTACAACATACCAAGTTAGACTGGAAAAATTGTTCATCGTATACTCATCAACAAGTAAAACTACATCAAGGAAAAATTGGTTGTGTGTACATTAGGTTTTAAACTACCTAATTCGATCATCCCGTTTTGTATCTTTGATATGTTTTTTTAGTTTGGCATAGGGCCGGTACGCGGGAAGTAACGTTTTTTTCGAGATGACCGCGTTTTTGTTGTTCTCACCTTTGACCTGCACCAAGCCTCGTTTTGTGATGAAAAATGGCAATCTCGCGTAATTGGCTACGCCATCAAACACGGCTCAACCATTCCAAATGAAACCAGCCGTTATTATAATTTATTCAGAAGCCGGAACTTTTCATATGAGCTCAACCTGCCTTCGAACTATTTTTATCAAAACCATTTTGCGTTTTCTTTGATTAGTATATAATCTCGGCTGAATCGATTTCTGTGTTTGAACAAAAAGACGCGTGATTTTATTCAGTTGGGGATTACCACTGGAAACCCTTGCTAAGCGACAAGCACAAGTTTCAGTCTGTCTGAGGTATACATAAAGTTGATCACCGGGATTCACCGTTGTTTGCATTCTCCCGATAATTTAAAACCATGCAGTTAGTAGATTAAATATAGGAAATTGAAAAATATAAATAACAAAAGACAATGCCTCACTGTGTGTGTTCTCTGCTGCTCGCGGACCACAAACTGTTGTTAGTTTTTTGTATAAATCGCATCCACATGCGACGACGCCTTCTCTTGTGAGTATATTTTCGGTTTTCTCCAGCCGTGAATCACAGGAAGTTGTGGTAGTTTAACTCTTGGCTAATATTCCCCTCATGAGTACCTTTCCTTGCACAAGTATATTGCCCTTTATCGCGAAATATATATCGCAACTGCTGTATTAACCGAAAACCAAACACAACTACGGCTGAATTCGTGGGCGGTATATAATAGGATGCAGACGCGATGACTCATCACCTCTGTATCAATTTCTGATTAAAAGTACATAATAGTGGTTGCCGATGTCAGCTGCTTAATTCCGACCCAATTGATCGTCTTTGTGCAGATTAGTATTAAGGCCACGTTGCAATGTCGCCGTCTATTCATTTCTCTTTCATCCCAGCCGATTCAAGTGCAATTCGTTGCAATGCATCTTAATGTTTTAAGTGATCTCAATTTAAATCCGAACAA
Organism: Chrysogorgia sp. JL179-B06; assembly: GCA_035772405.1. Taxonomy (NCBI): domain Eukaryota; kingdom Metazoa; phylum Cnidaria; class Anthozoa; order Scleralcyonacea; family Chrysogorgiidae; genus Chrysogorgia; species Chrysogorgia sp. JL179-B06. Next base: position 1,041,964 of record JAYKKM010000479.1, on the reverse strand, counting down.
GACGCTCGGTAGGCGTTAACTCGGGCTACTATTAATATGGGCTGTTGGCGGAATTTCGCTATGCGTTATTTTATGTTTTGCATTCATATAGATACTTTTGGTATTCGTATAGTTACATTTGACATTCATATAGATACTTTTAGCATTCATATAGATACTTTTGGCATTCATATAGATACTTGGCATTCATATAGATACATTTGGCATTCATATAGATACTTTTGGCATTCGTATAGATACTTTTAGCATTCATATAGATACTTTTGACATTCATATAGATAGTTTTGACATTCATATAGATACTTTTGGCATTCATATTGACACTTGGCATAGATACTTTTGACATTCATATAGATACTTTTGGCATTCATATTGACACTTGGCATAGATACTTTTGACATTCATATAGATACTTTTAGCATTCATATAGATACTTTTGGCATTCATATAGATACTTTTGGCATTCATGTAGATACTTTTGGCATGCATACAGTATAGATACTTTTGTCATTCATATAGATACTTTTGACATTCATATAGATACTTTTGGCATTCATATAGATACTTTTGGCATTCATATGATACTTTTGGCATTCATATAGATACTTTTGACATTCATATAGATACTTTTGGCATTCATGTAGATACTTTTGACATTCATATATAGATACTTTTGGCATTCATATAGATACTTTTGGCATTCATATAGATACTTTTGGCATTCATGTAGATACTTTTGACATTCATATAGATACTTTTGACATTCATATATAGATACTTTTGGCATTCATATAGATACTTTTGGCATTCATATAGATAGTTTTGACATTCATATAGATACTTTTGGCATTCATATAGATACTTTTGGCATTCATATAGATACTTTTGACATTCATATAGATAGTTTTGACATTCATATAGATACTTTTGGCATTCATATTGACACTTGGCATAGATACTTTTGACATTCATATAGATACTTTTGGCATTCATATTGACACTTGGCATAGATACTTTTGACATTCATATAGATACTTTTAGCATTCATATAGATACTTTTGGCATTCATATAGATACTTTTGGCATTCATATAGATACTTTTGGCATTCATATAGATACTTTTGACATTCATATAGATACTTTTGACATTCATATAGATACTTTTGGCATTCATATAGATACTTTTTGGCATTCATATAGATACTTTTGGCATTCATATAGACACTTTTGGCATTCATAAACAACTTGCATTCATATAGATACTTTTAGCATTCATATATAGATACTTTTGGCATTCATATATAGATACTTTTGGCATTATATATAGATACTTTTGGCATTATATATAGATACTTTTGGCATTCATATAGATACTTTTGGCATTCATATAGATACTTTTGGCATTCATATATATACTTTTGACATTCATATAGATACTTTTGGCATTCATATAGATACTTTTGGCATTCATAAACAACTTGGCATTTATTGTAAATTCATTGAGATCGCAATTGAGATAAATTCATCGAAATCGCTCGCATTTGTCATCTTTTATGGATCGGTCATTATTTCTGGTCGGAGTGGGGAATGAACAGAAATAGATTTGGCACTGAAAAAAACGTTTTTCCAACCAAATAGTTAAGAACAGAAATTTAACCGTCCCAACCCAAGAAGAAAAAAGTTAGATATAAAACCAAATTCCCAGCATATCGTCGATACAGATTATATATTATCTCCCTAGTATATACAAAGCAGGAATCCAAGGAAAACAAGGAGAGGAATACAATAACAAAAGCTAATGTGCAATGATGACTAAGGAGAACGGATGACGAGATTCGTATTTTAAATGACGAACTCTTAATTTATTTATGTAAATAGTCATGAAAATGTTGCTACCCGGCCAACCCTTCAGAGAAGTCAGATTTTTTTTTAAACAAGGATTTTCAGTTGCCCTACCATTTTGTCTTCGGCACCCACCTCGGCCATAAATAATGACCGCGGTGCCTTAGTATAGGTGTACCGCGATCGGCGTGTGTAATTGCGGTAAGCATTGTGAGCATATTATATAAAACCATGATATAACTTGCCAGCGACATTACTGACCAATAACTATGTCTGTGACTAGATGTTAACTTGTCCAAGAAAGAACACTTGACTTCGAACAGCCGTTGAGCACTAACGATCAGGGAGCGAAGAAAGAAAGCACGCGTGAAGATTAGCATATTTATAACGCTCAGTTTCGCAAACGGCCCGACGGGATGATCAATAATTGCCATTTCGCGACCAGACATGACAGAGCCGAAACCTAGACTCGTGCTATACCACAGGTAGCTCGATCAGTAATTATCTAATGAAATGTATGAACAAACCTATCACAGTGCACGTAGTTTATATAATGGCACACCGCAGTATAATTGAAGTATTGAAAAGATAAAGACGACAGGTGCAGTGAAAATTGAAAACCCCAGTGGGAAAAGAAGCAATATTATTATATTAAGCTGATGGTAGTGTGCTTCGAGGACAGTGTTAAAATACGAATAAAAAATAATAAAAAGTTGCTGAATGACGAAATATGTAATATATGAAACACGGGGAAGAGTGTTTCATCAGGATATCCAATTAACGCCAAGAAGTTTGTTGAAAACCGAGGCGAAGCCGTGGTTTTTTAGGAGTGGGGGCCGAAGAGAAAATGGTTGGGTAACTGAAAATTCTAAGACCTAAATGGTTGGGTAAAATAATCACTTCTCTGAAGGGTTGGGTAGCAAAAGTTTTAAGACTATTTACATAAAAAAATTAAGAGCGCATCTTAAATTAAGAATCTCATCATCAGTTCTCCGTAGTCATCATTGTACATTAGCTTTTGTTATTGTATTCCTCTCCTTGTTTTCCTTGGATTCCTGCTCTGTATTGATAGGGAGATAATAATCTGAAAGTTACAGTATAGGATCTGTCTGCATGTATATCTATTTGTGTTTGTTATTAAAACTTGTATCGACGATATACTGGGAATTGGGCTTTTTCTAACTTTTTTCTTCTTGTGTTGTGTAAAAAAATTTCTTGACCCATAAATAGTTGGGACGGTTAAATTTCTGATCTTAATTTGGTAGGGTAAACTTATTTTACAGCATCAAATTTATTTCTCTTCGGCTCGCACCCCGACCATAAACAACGACCTGTCCATTAACAAACTTCAAGGTGTTTGAATTTTTTTCCTGATGAAACACTCTTTCGAGTGTTTCATATTACATCTCAAACAAATCAGTATTTTAAAAGAAAATCGAGGTGAAAGTTGGTTTAATTTATGTAATTTTCTTCCTCCGATATCCAAACCACCGTCTCGGTGCTGATTTCATTTGTTTTAGATTCATGAATTATTAATGAGTTTGTGGTTTTATTATGAACAATTATCGAAATGCAAACGTGTCATATATAGCATCAATCCAAGACATTATTATGGCTAGTATTGTAGTTAGAAATACTAATAGGGTTATAGTATTGAGGTTAGTATTAGGGTTATAGCATGCATTAGGGTTTCATGTGTTTCCGTTGTTCATATATCCATTTTCGGTACTATGTATATCCTTTTAATGTTTTAAATTTACTTTCCAGCGGCTTATAATAAAAACTAATCAAGCGTAATTTTTCACTAAGTGCATGGAAAATTGGAAATACGCTTGGGAATGAGACAGATGAAAAAAAGTAAGAACAAAAGCCGCTTGTTGGAAGTGTCTGCTTAGTCCTAATTTGCTAATGGAAATCCAAAGTGGCATCGACAGAATCGGTTAAACGCGGTTTTACCCTATGTAATAGTTTTTCGTGCAACTTGTCTCCAATTTTCGCCGTTGCAAGGCACGTTACACATCGCAAGGCATGTTTAAATGGTTCGTGCAACTTCTCTCGCAACAGCATTGCGAGACAAATCGTTGCGAGACAAGGAGAACGAGACAATAGGAGAACAGCGATTCGCGCGCGTTTTCGCTCTTCTCCCCCCCCCCCCCCCCCCGAGAGCCGCTACGCAGGCTAAAGCTTATGCAAAGCTGCATTGCTATTAGCCCGAGTAAACGCCTAGCGTGCCGTTTGTTAATATAAAAATGTTGTCTGATAGAACAGGCGTGCGAGGGGTTATTGCAGATACGTATTTCTAGTGTTAAACAGCCTCTGCATGGAAACGTAAAACCATTGCTCATCGTAATATTACAAAAATATATACCAAAATGATTGTGGTGCGGTAGTAGTCACTATACTAAAGTGTTTATGAAACGAAAATTTAGTTTTAGGTATTTAAACGAACTCCTTAAGGTGGCTCCCTACTGTTTCTTGAAAGGTGGCAAAAATGCAAATTTCAATCTCGAAAATACTATTAATGGCTAAAGTGTTTCATCTGTTGCTATGACAACAGTGACGTTTCAAAATGGCCGAAAATGAACATTTAATCTACTTTATTTCGCAAATGAGTCGATGACACCCGATTTTTTTTGCATTTAAAAATTTCTTTTAGTTTAATTAATGAATAGGCAGATTAAAAAAAATTCTGTAGATCCAATTATTTTACACAAAAGAAATCATGTTTTTTTAGTTTTTAAAAAAAATGGATCTACAGAATGTTTTAAATTTGCCTATTCATTAATTAAACTAAAAGAAATTTTTAAATGCAAAAAAAATCTGGGGTCACCGACTCGTTTGCTAAATAAATTAGATTAAATGTTCATTTTCGGCCATTTTGAATCGTCATAGCAACAAATGAAGCACTTTAGCCATTAATAGTATTTGATGCCCTGAAAGTTATTCTATGCATAGCTTTAGTTTCAATCTTTTCCAAATATCCATGGGCACTTTTCGAGATTGAAATTTGCATTTTTGCCACCTTTCAAGAAACAAGCCACCTTAAATAACGAAGAATTGTAATTTAGAGCTCTTTCATATCTCACGTCGTTCTTGAGATATGTAGACTGTTCATGTGATATGCAAATGATAACCACAGACGTCACGGGATTTGCAAATTTAGCAGAACTTAGCATTTCTGCCGTGCATTTCCCCCTCATCAACTTCATTTCAGTATAATACACAATTTGATATGCGAAATGTCATTTAGTTCAACTGTCTACCTTTTGAGAATGTGAAATATTTTCTAGTTTCCGCAATTGTTGAGTTAGTGCGTCGTCTGGAAAATATTAATGCGAACAATGACCGGAACGAATTCGATCGCGAATTCGAACGAATTACTTGGCCTTTGGATTGATAGCGTACATTGTACATTGTTCAAGTGGAACAATCATGATGGTGTGTATAGTCAAGTCTCGAGCGACTCTACTAATAATTGTTCGGAGAACCCTGATTTGCCAACATTTCACCTCCACAAAGAATGTAAAGAGATGGCGAATATGATCTATGATGGAAACTACGCTTGAAATGGATGAACAATCTTGATTCTTTAAAGAAAATTATACATGAATCGTTTGGCTTACAAGGAAAGTGGTCATCTCCGGGAGGCGGTTCAAAGAAATTTACCAGTACAAACGCGAGCCTAAGTATAACATGGTACTGTGGGAAGCAAAATACTTTACTATTTCAAGGTAAAGATGGAAACTCCTTGCGAGAGAGATGTGTATATATCTAACAAACAAGAGACTCATCAGGCTTGACATCACCTAACCCAACTAATGAACTACAGATCGAAATTCTTGTTGACCTAAATGACCCATCTAGTTGTTGTGCCTGACTATACACAAGTACTATATATAGATGTTACCGAAAATGAACCCGTGAAATCTACGTCGAATTCCTCTAAACCTATATGGATAAGGTGATGCTTGACTCTGTGGAAGAATATCCTTTATTGCTTTCTAGCTGTCAATGTTCTTATATGAGGTATCCTTGCCGCAGAACTTTATAGTCATTTTACAGAAAAGCATCGACTCTGTAGCAGACTCAACGGTTAGAAAATCTTCCAGAGTAAAAGATGCCTTGAAATAAACCGTCTTCAGCGTGAACTTTTGGACGAAAGGAGAAAATTAAACGGCTCGAGGCGAACGTCATTTGGTCATAAGAGAAAAGTCGACGAGTTGAATAAGACCATTACCTCCCTTGAGAATATTAGGCTACTAAGAATGAAGAGACAAATGCTTCTCTCAGACTTGCACTTGACTTAATTATGCAAACTAACGGAAAAAAAGAGGCCGCAGCCGTAAATGAAGCGAATCGTCGAAACAAAAAACACTGCTCGAATGATGATGATGTTCATCCAACTGATAAATTATGTGGAAATAAGCCCTTATAGCTGAATCATTAATGCCCCGTACCTGTGCTGCTTTACATCTATCACAACGCCAAATCTGTGATTGTAATTCGTCTAACACCCAAACAAGTGAAGGAAGATCCGGTTGTTCTGCGACATCAAAAAGTTCAGTGACATCAAGAATTCCAAGTCGGACAATATTCGGTTTGAAGAAAGGAGTTCATGGTAATATATACAACCGCGATGAGATCCCGCAGCGACAAAGCCAATCCCGCAACCACAAGAATGACTCTACTTTGCCGACATTAAGACGGCGGAGCACAACGGATGACCCGAGCAACATAAACCTTGGAAATGCAAATAAGGAGAATCATCTAAAAGAGAGAACTGAATCATTTTTTTCGGGCAACGGCGAGAAGTCGAAATGGTCTCAAGAAGAGATCTTCCGTTCTCTCAAATATCTACCTTTATGACCCGACTTGACTACTAATATGGAAGCGTGCATGTCTACTTCCAAAACCCCGAGATATATCTCCGAGACTTGAGTTAACCCACCGTAAGCCTATCACCCCTATACTCGTTATATCCCATCTCTAATACGACCAAGAACAAACAAAAATTATATTGAGCCAACTCGTTTGAATAATCGCCATCTAATTTCGATTCCTACATATGCTAAAACGAAGTATTCGTTCCCAAAACTATTCCTCAGCAATACCAGATCTATGGTTAATAAACTTGACAAAATACACGGAACCATCTCAATCAATTCGTGTGATGTTACATTCATCACTGAAACATGGCTGACCTCAAATGTATACTGATGATCTAATCAGAATGCCTGGCTTCGTACATGTTCGGAGAGATCGCCCTGGTGACCAACGTGGTGGCGGACTATGCACTTTTTTGGCAAATAATATCGATTTTTACATTTACAAGACCTTGGCGACTTGAACTTTGAAACACAATGCATGGTTCCTGCTCAAACTAAATCGCCTTCCAAGAGGAATCAACTCTATTATACTGGCTACGGTTTACCAAACCATGTTGTATATTCCATATTTATACCCTCAATAAATATCCAAATTCAGGAATTATATTAATTGGCGACTTCAACCAATTTAACCCTGGAATTTTATATTCCTCTTTCAAACTTAAAAAACTTGTTACCTCACCGACGCGTGGCCTTAAATTTAGATCAAGTTTATTCTTCGTTGGCTAAATATTACGGCATAACGCAGAAATACTCCCTCCAATATGCATGTCTGACCACTCTATAGTATCCTTTTACAACCCACTTCAATGACTGCAACAAACTACCCTACTACTCGAGATACTAAAACGTTTATGCCGTCCATCAAATAAATAAGCCTTTTCCTCATCCCTATTCCATACAAACTAGTATCCACTATACTGCACTACTTCAATCGAAGATAAGTTTAATATGTTCTCGAACATAATATTCGACAATATGGACATCCAACCTTCCATTACGTAGCGTCAAACACAACCCAATAGATAAACCCTGGATAAATCCTGACATTAAAGATTCCATAACAAAACGACAGCGTGCTTGGGTTAAAGGCAACACCACGAAATTTACCTTTTATCGTAATAAAGTCCGAAAGATGTGCCGACGAGCTCGCCGCTCATTCTATAATTCTATGGTCAAACATACACAAAACACTAATCCTAAGAAATGGTGGCAGAACATCAAACTCTTAGCTGGCCTTTCCAATTCAAAACCGTTAACAAGAATCCTTCATAATGGCCAAACCTTGAAAGATAAATATTTAACTGAGCACATTGCTGACTTGTTTTGCAACATCGTTGAAGACATCCCACCTTTAGATTTCTCTCCCTTCCAGGTACCTTTAGTTCCTGACGAATACATAATTTCCCCAGCTCAAGTCTCTATCGCCCTTTCTAACATAAAAGTCCAGAAAGCCATTGGCCCAGATGAAATCCCAAATTGGTTGCTGAATCACTCAGCGCTCCTATTTCATCAATCTTCAATGCCTCAATTTCTCAAGCCACGCTACCCCCTCTATGGAAGTCGGCTGATGTCCTTCCTTTGCCAAAGATCAAAAGTCCCCAACCCACAGATCAAGATCTTAGACCGATCTCACTTACTCCTGCGCTTAGTAAAATCCTGGAAAGCTTCGTCTTCAAATGGATGTCGGAACAGATCTCACCCTACATCGATCCTAACCAATACGGAAATGTAAAGAAATGCTCAACGACGCACGCTCTCATTCATCTGATGCACCATTGGCTGTTCTCTACAGACTCTTCTAGTTCTGTTATACGAGCTTGTATGATTGATTTTTCTAAAGCCTTTGACAGGATCGACCACAACATCCTTGTAAGAAAGTTACTATATACTTAATGTTCACCATTTACTGATCAATATAATTGGTGTGCTGATTTCCTTCGTGGCCGCTATCTACGCGTTAAATTGGGTTCATTTAAATCGTCGTGGAAGGAAATTCATGCTGGCGTCCCCCAAGGAACGAAACTTGGTCCTTTACTCTTTCTGGTGATGATAAACGATTTGACTACTAGATTTCCTATGTACAAGTATGTTGACGATTGTACCGTCTATGAAGTTGTTACCGCCCCCTATACTAGTCAGCTACAAAATTATCTGGACGACATTGACAACTGGACCGCAGCTAATAATATGAGTCTCAATGTAAAAAAGACTAAAGAACTTCGGGTATCATTCCTTAAAGAAGTTCCATCGTTTAATAATTTGTCTGCAAAAAATAATAATAAAACTTCTTGTTGTCATAAGATATTATGAACTGATCTGTCGTGGAACTCACATGTTGACTACATTTGTTCCAAAGCAAGTAAACGTTTGTATTAATTAAAATACTAAAACGTTGTGGTATTCCTATTTATGATCTGGCTTCCATTTATTGTACATTTGTCAGACCTATTTTAGAATATGTCTGTCAAGTTTGGCACTTCTCACTGACAGAAAAATTGACAAACCAGATTGAACAAATTCAAAAAAAGAGCAGTAAAGATTATTCTGCCCAACCTGTCATCTTACAGTGAGAGACTTAGGTTCCTGAAACTGGAAACTCTAGTAGACCGAAGACAGCACCTTTGTCATAAACTTTATAGATCCATTTTTCTCGCCGATATACCAACAAACTAAATAAATTCCTCGCCATACCTAAAGAACATTCATATGCTCTAAGAGCCCCAAGAACCTTTCCGTTATTGAAATGCAACACTGACAGGTTTTCTAAATCGTTTATTTGTCAAGCTTTAAAATTATGGGACAGTTGTACCCAGGATTAGATAAACTCAAGGATAAAACTATATATTAATGTTACTTTTTAAATGTAAATGAATTGTTATACTTGTATAGACTTTTTAGCTTTTTAAATTTAATATTATGTAAATTTCATATCTATCTTATCTTTGCATTAAATTCACGTTTTTGTGTTGCGCTATTAGCGTAACATACAAGTTGATTCTTAATCAATCAAATATCAAATATTATAACTTGAAATGGGAAACTCGTACTTGGTCGATTATAAAAAAATACAGGAAAAGATTGTATTTCTTAAAACGTTTAAAGAATTATGGAGCTCCTAAAAAGATCTGATAAAGTGTTATAATTCAGTAATTAGACCTGTTATGGAGTATGGACTGCCTCGTACCCAGGCGTCTCAATCCTTCAGGAGTATGGAGAAGTCTTATGTATGGTGGAGGATTAACAGCTAAACAACAAGCTAACATCGAAAGAGTCCAAAAACGTGCGTTACAAGTTATTTTCCCTGGACAAGATTATGAAGCGGTATTACAATCCAACAACATAACAAATCTAGATCAAAGAATTAAGAAGAGACCATTAAATTAGTTGTATTAAATTAGTTAATGAATTATTGCACGAAGAACATAAACTTAGCCACTTTTTTTTCAAATTTATTCAAATTTTGCTACACAAATTTATATTTTTTTAATTACATTTTATTAATTATATATTTTTAATTACATCAAATTACATATCAGAGATAGCACATTTTAAAGAAGAGGAAGAAATTAAGAAAATACATTAAGTTTACTAAAGTTAGCATCAATACAGGTGGTGGCAAGGAAGCCTCAAGAAACCATAAGGCTTATAGTAAAGAGGTCTCCGCATAGACTAAGTATATTTAAAATTTATGAATATGATACAGTAGCGAATGCAAAAGATGACCGCGATTCAAGCAGAAATTAATTTAGTGGAAAATCGTAGATTATTTTTTGAAACACAAAAGTAAAACTAAAAGATTCAAAAACAGTCCAATTTTATATGCTATATAGATACTTTTCAGAATATAACAACATTGATTAGGAACTCTATATGAAGCATTGGAGAGTGGAATTGACGTCGGGAGGAGAAAAGTTGGGGGAGGTTAACGTTAAGAGAGGTATTTGTCAAGGAGATGGCCTTTCACCCATTTTATTTGTGCTGGCACTAATTCCGCTATCAACTATCCTCAATAAAATAAAAGATGGCTATATACTAGGAAAGAATAGAGGAAAGATCACCTATTATTTATGGATGACTTGAAGTTATATGGAAAGAACATGGGACAACTTGATTCACTAGTGCAAACAGTAAGGATATTTGGGACGATATTGGAATGGAATTTGGAATTGCGAAATGTGCAATGATTCAGATGAAAAGGGAGAAAATGGTATTTAGTGAGGGAATAAAGTTGCCAAGTGGACAGAAGATTAAATCACTGGAAGAGAATGAAGGATATAAGTATTTGGGTGTGTTAGAAAGCGACAAAGTAAAAAGCAAAGAAATGAAATCCATCATAAGAAACGGGTACTTTAGCAGAATACGGAAGATTTTGAAATCGTGTTTGAATGCAGGTTATATAATGCAAGCTATGGGGCTGGAATTATAGAATGGACTAAGTTAGAACTACAGTAGATGGACTGAAAAACTAGGAAACTGTTAACGATATATCGAAGCATGCATCCACAGGCAGATGTAGATCGATTGTACTGGAAACGAGCAGAAGGAGGTCGGGAGAGGATTGCAGAGTGTTAAGGAAACAATGCATTTAGAAGAGAATAGTTTGGGATTCTGCCTGGAAGAGAAAGATGAAAACCTATTGAAAGAAGTGGTTAAGGAGGGAGTTATGAAAGAAAGCGACGACCCAGTTAAAAGAAAAAAGTATTGATTGAGGAAGGAAAATCAAACTTCAACTCTAAAAAGCTCCACTCATGTTCTTTAAAGAGACAAAAGATGTGAGAGACGAAAAAGGAAGCAGTGGTTATGGTTTAAAAGGGGATACTTGAAGAAGGAAACAGAAGGTCTAATATTAGCGGCACAAGACCAAGCTATTAGAACGAATTGGATTAAACGAATGATTGACAAACGAGATATATCACCGAAGTGGAGAATGTGTGGAGAAGCAGACGAGACAGTCAGCCATGTCGTGTCAGAATGTAAACAACTAGCCAAAATGAATATAAGAAATCGAGACATGATAAAGTAGCATGTGCAAAAAATATGGTTTTCCTCACACGGAAAAAAGTGTGACTGACATAAAAGTGCTGGAGAACGAAGAAATAAAGTTATTATGGGATTTTGGCTATACAGAGTAAAAAAGAAACCATAATAAGCCTGACATTCTGATACTGGATAGGAAAACGAAAGCCTGCTTGATAATTGATATAGCGTGCCCATTTGACACAAGAATTGTGAGAAATATGAGATATTGAAATGTTGGAAGGGTGAAGTAGAGTAAGTCATGCTGATAGTACTATAATCATCATTGGTGCCCTTGGATTGGTAACCAGAAATCTACTGAATTATCAATCTTAAGAAAATCTACTTCATGCCAGGAATAGAACCGTTATAGAAAACCTGCCTGTTGGGAACAGCCAGGATCTTAAAAACGTACTGGACTGTCGGTTAAAATAAATATTGAGCTGAAAAGGACAAAAGTATAGATACAGTTTACTAGCTTATACAGTGGACTCTCGCGATAACTTGAACCTTCAAGAGAAATTGAAAAAGGAAGTTCGAGTTACCGGGAGTTGAGAACAAATGACCGGAAATAAAGAAAAAACGGTGTTAACTGTTACTATTCATACAGTGTCATTTTAATTTTAATATTTCTATTCATATACAGTGTCATTATTAATACAGTGTCGTTTTAAGGAGTTAAGCGGTAAAGCTTGATGAAGATACTAAGCTAACGAAATCTGAACTTGGACTAACACATTTTTTGTAATGCAAAAAGAGACGGAATACACGGCTGCTTCAAAATAAATTCAATTTTTTGGACTACAGTACAGTACTGTATTGTTTGACTTGCCACGTCTTGACAAACGTGGTTCGAGTTATCGAGGGTAAAATTATATAGAAAATGACCTGAAGGGAAACGAAAATTGCTTCGAGTTAGCGGAAGGTTCGAGTTAGATACTTTTCCGGAAATTACAACAAATCCGTGTAAATCAGATATAATAATAATAACAATAAAAATCATAATCATAATCAATCCTAATCATAATAAAAGTAATAATAACAATAGATCATTGTCTCCGGCAGTACCAATGTTGGCAGACAAAAGTTCGAAATTCCCAGAGAATCCAGTTAAAACTTTACTTTGGAATATGGATTTTCTGTCTAAAAAATCTCAGAAATGATTGGGATGAGTCGAAAGACTAAGTTTTTACACCCATTGAGTGTATTTCGACTTTCAGGTGTAAATCATGTTTTACACCAAACAAGTGTAAAATTTAGAACAACTGAGTGTATTTTAACACCTTTTTGGTGTAAATGGTGTTTTACACCAAACAAGTGTGAAATTTACACCCATTGCGTGTAAATAATGTTTTACACCAAAAAAGTGTAAATTTTACACTAAACAAGTGCTGAACACCCAGAAATTAAGAGTGTAAAGACAATGATCGAATTCGTTCCGGTCATTGTTTGCATTAATATTTTCCAGAAACTATCAATTCCTGAAACTAGATTTCACATTCTCAAAAGGTGCAGGACTACAAAGTGAACTAAATGAAATTTCGCATGTCCAAGTGTATTAGACTGAAATGAGGTTATCAGGGGAAATGGTATCATCAAATTTTCCCAACGCTGACTATGCATACCGCATACGATGCCACGAAGAGAAACACGCGCATGCCACGAAGAGAAACACGCGCATGCCACGAGAAATATGCATACAACGGAACGTGATGTGTTTTTTCGAGTCTTTTTATTATTCTTTTTGATGACCAGCAATCTTTTGACTGTTTACGTGCGAAGAAACATCTTTATGTTAAGATATTTTGTTCGATATAATAAAACACCTATTGGATTCATCTTCGCCAAATATTACAAAAATATTAGGCTCGACCTTCGGTCTCGCCCAACATTGAATTCTCGACTAAAATATTTTGTAATAATGGGCTCAGAGGAATCCAATAAGTAATAATGTAATTCAAGCAATGTAATCCAAGTACAAAGGCGAACCCATAAAGCCTTGTGGATCGATGATACCTGACTTTCTCTAACTATATATTATAGTAATTAAGCTAAACTGACGAACACCACTGATCTCTACTAGATTGGATCGAGCAACTATATTGTTCAGAAAATGAAGCCGGAAGTAGCTCGTGGCGGCCATCTTGTTAGGACCATCTTGTTTTACCATAGGTGACTGTCTCTGATCTTTTAAGATGCTAAAATAAATCAGTTGTCCTAGGTTTTGCCGTAATATAGAACACAAACTACTGCTCAATAACGGTAACTATGAAGTCGGAATTAGCACGTGGTGGCCATATGACCACCTCCAATATGGCCGCCACGCGTTAATCTCGGTAATGGAGCCGTAGTTTGTGTTCTATATTACGGGAAAACCTTCGACAACTGATTCATTTTAGCATCTTAAAAGATCAGAGACAAATAATCTAGTTACATAGCGTGGTTAATTCAAGATAGCCGCCTCGAAATATTCCCGGCATCATTTTTTCGCAGCATCTAAACGGAAGAGACTCTGTGGGACCTTTTAAGAAGATGGCGCCTACTTCGTTTCTGTTCTGGCCTATGCCACCCAAGTCTGGTCCCCGCAGTCAATCGAGCTTATCAAACTAACAGAGCGCATCCAACGCCGAGCTTCAAAATTTATCTTGAAGCTACCATTTATGTGCGAAGAACCTTACGAAGAGAGACTCGTTTCTACAAATCTACAACCACTTTCTTACTGGCACGAGTATATTTACTTACTCTTCTTCTTTAAGGCTATCAATGGCATTGTACCTATTTCAAGCGATATCTTACCCGCGAACGTCTTGTTCCCTTAAGACTTACTAGATTCTCCGCAAATGCCAATGCAATCTCATTGCGTCAACGTAAATGTAAAACAACTACTACTTTCAATCGCTCATTTTTTATTAGAACAACAAGGACTTGGAACTCTCTCCCTGAATACTTAAGGCTAGATCATTTAAACTTTAAAAAATTTAAGAAATTACTATTAGACTATTATAATTATGCTCTATTATCCTGTTATAATGTTGACGATCCTCGAACTTGGAAAACTGTCTGCCTAAAGTGCAACACATCGCAAAGCCTCGCTGAACCAATAACTTGCTGTTATTAGTTATTTTTGTAAGGGCCCACTGTAATTGGTGTTTAACTGTTGTGGCGACCCTGCTTCTTCTATGTATTTTTTAGAGGCGAAGCTAAATAAATAAATAAATACTGTCGGTTTAGTGTCGGCTAGCTTCGGAAGCCAACAGTGATTGTAATCCTAACCTTAACCCTTTTCACTGTCTTCCGAAGGTCGACCGAAGCAGACTGGGCGCCATTATAGGTTATGACATATACGTATAGCTTATTGTTAATATGACATATATACACATTCAGCTTTTTTATGCCATATAAGGATCTCTGTAAACTTGTGTATCTTGACAAAGGAGCAGAGCCCCGAAATGTTGATTAAAGTTTTTAAAAAAGTTATCTTGATCAATATATATATTTTTTATCTGAAGAGTGCCACATCTCGTAGTACGAAACTAAATAGTAATAAATATGCCTAGTCAAATTTGTTGAGTCGTTTCATATTCATTTAATTATGCTCTGGGTATCCAAATGTCCTTCGCTTCGGTGTTGTTGAGCGCTCTGTGAAGTAGCGTGGGTGTCCTTTAGCAATAATGCAACGCTCGCTACCATTGTGGTAGTTTGAGCGCTCTGGCCCCATGCGCACTTCACGCTATCTGGATGTTCTGATCGCCGGTGCTATCCCACAAGCGGTTGTCAATGACGATCGCAAGTGTATAATATAGTCCAGCCAGACTCATCCAGATTGTTCCAAGCTACACTGATGAACTGTGGTACAGCGAAACACGTGTCTGTAGATTGATATAATATACTCACCCTGTTATGACATCCCTCACAATTGTCATGATCTTGATGATGTTATTGACTCGCAAGATTGCGGTAAAAGACTATGTACGTTACTGAGGTATTGCTACATGAGTTGATATGTAGAGCGGTCAAGTCTCTCGAATATGAAGACAGTTAAGTATGATCGATATTGAAGAAAGTTGGGAAATTATTTGTTTATATTTGATATTTCGAAACTGAAGTCAACGCAACCATGCAGGTGATAAATCAGACATAGTTTAACGCTACTCTACCGGCTTAAAAAGTTTTTGAACCGCGTAACTAAGTACCATGACCTGCTCCCAACTTGACTAGTAGCTCAGTCGGTAGAGCGTCGGAGGTCGTATCCCAGCCGTGGTCAAATAGACTTTTCTCTACTTACCCGCGGTATGGTTATATAGGCCCTGATTCCATGGAGGCGAGCTGGCCCGGTTACCGTGGTGAGAGATTTTGTTGAAATCTTTAGCCCAACGCATGAATATCGAATTTAAATTAACTTGAGGGCGACTTACGAACCAGACTAAGCAAATACTGTTAATTAAATGCCTTTTGACTGATATTTGAAGCCATGAAATAATCTTAACGAAACACATCAGCCCAGCAATCGGGCCTGTAGCTCGCCTCCACACAAACACCCCCTTAGTCACAAGGAGTGGCACTTAATACCATCATTTCCGAGTTCGCTGTCCCACATTCGTTTTCCATAAACAAGAATTGTTAAATTACCATCATAATCAAGGACTGTTCCCCGTTCAGAAACCCAATTATACATACTATAACCGTAACCGTATAAGAACAAAATTCGTAGCGTGATAGACGGGAATTTGTACAAACCTGAATCGTATGTTTTGCTTCTCCGCGGCAACACTACAGCATCGGACCCTCCCTGCAACTGGAGAATTTTCCTGTAATGATCACTTCCACATTAGTTGTTCATGTTGGCCCTAGATACATCAAAGAGAAAGCGAATTCCGTTTTAAATTACCATGATTTTCCCATCTTTATGATCTGATTGTTCCGCTTTTGTTTATTTGCGGTTCAATATGCGCTCTCTTTTTTACCTCGAAAATTAATAAGCTTATATTGATGTACGGGGCAGAAATTAATGTGAACAAGCTCCCGTGTTTGTCTTGGGGATTACTGACGGATTGTGTCGTCATTTGCTATGCTAGTGAGAAACGACAAATGTGGGAATATATTTCATTTAATTATACGAAACATGTGTGGAACGTTTAGTCGAAGTTAGCCCATGAGCTTTGCATAGCGCCTCCTGTATAAACGAATAGTATAGAAAAGCTATAACAATCGTGTACTGGATTTTGCGTTTTGAATATCAGTTTTGGTGGACAGGAAAATCGAAGAGTCGGATAAGTCGGTAATTTCATTTTGATCTCTAATTGACAAATTAATAATTCAAGATATATTCAAATGAGGCAGGAATTTCGGTATTTGCATACCGTCTGCTCCCCTTCCTTACAAAATGTATCCAAGTTACAAAGAGGAAAATTAATCTAAGTCCATGCTAATGTAACAACGAGAATTGGCTTTTTGTCTTTATAAAGAGAAAACCAACTAATTCCTAGAATACATCAAGTACTGACGATACATAGACGAACGACGTCATGCTCAAATTCTCAGAAAATTATTTGCAGTCCCCGAAGCCGTAACCTTTTGATAGCCACGGTGAAACAGGGAATCGGATGGAGAGCGAAGGTTACAATGATGTACTGGTTACACATAGGTTCCTGAACGAATCACACCCAGACAGTACGTATATCAATCAAATTAGTACATCATTGTAACCGGCTTCGCTCTCCGTCTGAATCTCGGTAGCTCAACGGTTGGAGCGTCTCACCAGCAATCTGCAGAAGCGTACCAATCGTTCGCTCCCTGTCCATTCTCTGGGTACTTCAGCTTGATGAACGTGCATGTATGCATCCGTCTGCTCCAAGAATTCCACATTTACTACCTTAAAAACCCGCTAACAAGAACCTAGCATTATTAAGAACCGCAGCCCGCAGGCTGAAATTAAGAATTTGTTTATATAAGAACATAATTATAAGAATATAAGAACCTATCCCAGGCTGATTGGGTAAAATGTAGGAGTTCTTGTTAGCGGATTTTTACTGTACATCAATGTATATAACTTTGTTATATGAAGGAGTTATATAAGGACTGTCACATATCCGAAGCGCTATTATATATACGCCACAGCATTAACACTGTTTAAACAAATATATGTCATTAAAAAGTAAACCTTGAGCCATTGGCGTCGAGTAGCCTACTTTCAAGCAGGCTATATACTACAGGCGTATTACATATGTATTTTCTATCGTTTTTATATATTTTCAATCGTTTTTATGTTTTTATGTATGTATTTTCTATCGTTCACTAACTCGCCCTTATTAGCCGTCGACTGCGAAAAACATATGCTAATCTTTTAACGCGAAGTGTTATTTTGAGTAATCTACTTATAAAGAAAACGTGATAACCTACTTTGTACAAACTTCATGCAGTAAATTCTGTGATGGCTTTGGTGTTTCACACGCACTAACGGAAGTTTTTTTGTGAAAATGTATGAAACTGAATTTTCCCTGACGCGCGTTCGGCGCCATTGTAAGCTGAAGTATATTTCTTAGTTTTGACATTGGTTTGAGAAACGGTTGTTAGAATCAGTACTATTATTAGATTAATCAACATGATTTACCTATACAGTAGAGTCGACGGAAAATTGTTGAGTCGACTAGGATTTGAACTCGCACCTTCGGGATTCCAGTCCGCTCTCCACCAGTCGACTACCGCGCGCGTCAACTTGGAACAGTGTGCTAATTTCATCATTTATGTTTACGAAATATTTGCCAGACAACTAACGCTTAAGGTGGATTTCCATTCAGTGCTTTTTATCGCGCGATCGACTTTATTCGATCTCTTTCTTTGAATTGTAAGCTCTCGACTGGATCCGTTCCAGTCGAGGGCTGACAATTCAAAAGAAAGCAATCGAATAACGTCGATATCGCGATAAAAAGTACTGAATGGAAATCCGCCTTTAGCCCCCGGTTGGCGCGGTAGCTCAGACAACTGGTATAGTAGCGAACCGGACTACGATTATTTGGGTGTTTCAATGCCATGATCCCATTTATGTCATCTTGATGATATATAGTCAACGTTACGCAGCTCAACGAATATATCTTGAATCAAGATGTTATCAGTTCTGACCCAAATTAGCCCACGGCGACGCAACATATCTCTCTAGCTATAAACGCGTTACATTTTTCAGTTAAATATTTAACAAGCATCAGAAAAAGATCTTAACATTGTTAAAAATCGAACAACAGCCATTCGCAAGAAGCGCTAGCTAATTGAAAAGACATATATATTCAAAAAATCGAGCGTCGATCAAATTTGACTTACCTTCACTTTTGTGTGT
The DNA here is from genome assembly GCA_035772405.1 of Chrysogorgia sp. JL179-B06. Classification (NCBI taxonomy): domain Eukaryota; kingdom Metazoa; phylum Cnidaria; class Anthozoa; order Scleralcyonacea; family Chrysogorgiidae; genus Chrysogorgia; species Chrysogorgia sp. JL179-B06. The sequence continues at coordinate 1,022,887 of JAYKKM010000479.1, read as the reverse complement.
GTGTGTACATTTATATATTAAAAGATACTCATGGATCATGTACTTTCTTTGACTGTCAGTTGTCTCTGGATAAAAGATATCGTAATTTGCCAATAATTAAACTGCGGCAAGTGTCAACTTGTGGTTAGCACTCGCGAGCCTATATTATCGAGTAAATTAATCATATAAAATTGACAAACGTATACTGGTCTTACTATATATATATATATAATAATCTCGCTGAAGCGCTATGACTTTCGAATTCAGCCAATCAGTGATTGGATCTATTGTTTCCATCGGCAGCTGGATCTGTGGCCAGGTGTTGTGTGACCAAGGCAACATCGGTGTCCATCGATCAGATAAGAGGAATTAAACATCTGAGAGCATACACATATATCATTATAGTAC